>SADC01000870.1:0-287390 GCA_004194705.1 Ditylenchus dipsaci | reverse complement strand
GATGCTTCTGTCTTCTTGTATCATAATATGCATACAGAGTTTTTTTTGCCCAGTTCCAGTGACCAAAACGGGGTAGAATAGCCTTTAGTTTATGACTTAACTACCGCTCGTCAATAAAAGGTCAAAATTAACGGCAGTGGTAATTTTCTTATAAAAATGCGAAAATGGCGGACAAATGAGGTGCGGCCAAAGGAGTAGTAACCGAGAAATAAGTCTGTGGAGTCGAGGAGTGTCTTATGGAGAAGAACGTCTTTTTACAGGAAAAACGTTATATTTACATAAAGTCTGATTCATTTGGGTAAAAAAGTTTCGGGTTATTAAGGTTATCAGATTACAGTGGCTTATAATCATTATTGAACGTTGAATAAGTGAGCGTTAAGGAATAATATTAAAAATATACAAAAACTGCAGAAAAAAGCAAAAACACTTTTGAAAAGCAAAAATCAAAAAGCAGGAGCAGATTGCCACGAGCAGAAGCAGAAAGCTTACAAAAGCAGAAACAGAAAGCAGAAGCAAAAAGTTTCAAAAGCAGAAACTGAAGCAGAAACAGAAAGTTTGAAAAGCAGAAGCAGAAAGCAGAAGCATAAAGTTTCAAAAGCAGAAGCAGAAACAGAATGTTTGAAGGCAGAAACAGAAATCAGAAACAGAATTTCCGTCTGCTTCTGATTGTGGCGATCCGCTTCTGCTTTTTGGAAACACTGCCAGAAAGTAAAAACCTGTTCAAATCCATCATTTTTCTTCATTTGGCTTAAAGGACCCTGTCTCACAGCCCCTTAAATTCAAAATTAAAATTCAAAATTCGCGCCAAATTAAAAAATTCAAAATTGACTAATATTTTCTATACATGTAACTTCAAGTACCCCAGGTCTGTAACGGATTTTATTCCTATCTGTTTTAGGTAAACTTATCCCGCAAAAGCTTCCTCACATTAAGGTCATTAAACAAAGTCATCACTCACCTCAAAGATAAGCAAATTTTTGAGTTTATAATGAAGTTTTCGAAAAATATACCGAAACACATCCGCTCGCTTTGCAACTATAACTGGTCTGAAATTCTGTGTTATATTTGAAATCTCGAAAATGGGGCTGTAGCTCGATAGAAAAGTAAATTTTCTACGATTTCGTAATAAAGAAGTGTGCAAAAGATACAAATTTGGGTGGTTTATACAAAAGTCAGACAGAAAACGCAAAAACCCTTATATTTACTCGTAAAAATACCAGTTGTTTGCTAGCTTCAAATTTCTGACTATGCAAAATCGGTCTGACTTTTATTGTAGCTGAATGTCTGGGCTATCTTTGGTGTATGAGCCGTACTAAACTCGACGACTTTTTTAGATTTTTTGACGGAATGAAATTTGGTATAATTCGTAGGTACTATAATGACTCGCATTCAAGCTCGAAAAGAGCAAGCAACAAGCCCGCGGTCAAGAAATAGTCAGCCAACTGGTTGTCTCTTTCTCCGGAATTCGTTCAGCCGCGATCGAAAAAAGATAGAAGGTCAGTTTTTGTGCGATAGATGTTTCAGGCTTATGTAGGACCTCAACAGCTTATGCTGTTTCCATGTTACCACAGCATTTATAACGTGTCCGTCATTTCAGGTATTCACTAGCTCTGCAGTCTGCTAAAGTGTCTCATCTGAGAAAACGACTGCTAAAGCAGGAAGATCGTGTCGATGAAGCGTGCCAAGGATGTCGTCAATGCTAGAGCTGAAAAGACTGGAGATGCTCAGATCGAGTTTGTGTGAAGCTTTCTGATTTCTCAGGTAAGTTGATTTCTCAGGTAGTTAGGGAAAGTTTTGGCAGTGATTCTTATGTCCAAGTGCTGATGGCTCGCCCAAGAAATAGGCTGCGTCGAAAGAAGGGGTTGCTCTGTCAGTATCAAGAAATAATTATTCATTCTCGTTATTTTATCGTTTTCCCACTAATTTATAGTATTTGTTGTTTTCAGACGAATAAAGATAGAGTTTTGAGATAGTAGACGTTGTTGAAAAACGGATATTTGCCATAAAATTATTGAATCGCACATTTTTAAAACTGTGGAAAGAAACAGCGTAACATTCGATTAAAAATTTGAATTTTGCAAAAAAAATATTCTTGTACTGCACCAGGATTCAAATTTTAGGAGGTCGTGAAATAAGAAAAACACACTAAAAATTATTTTTTAAAAATTCTTGGCGTTTTGCTGTTTTCAAAGTGATTATGATTTTGAATTTTAAGGGGCTGTGGTCTCTTTCCTAATCAAATGGTCCCGCGCCAATTTAAAATTTTTTTCCCTAATCATTTAAGTTCAGTACGGATTTTTTAACTTGGTTTCTAACACAACTATACCTGAATTAAATTCTACGCCTTGTTTTGTTAGAAACCAAGTTGAAAATCCGTAAAGAAGTTTGATGATTAGGCAAAAAATTTGGAATTGGCGCGGACCATTGATCAGGAAGAGACAGGGTCTTTTAAAAAGGCTAAAAATTGGTGAAAAGTACCCTAAAAGGACCATTTTTCCCTCGGGAATGGGAGGAATTTTTTTTGGCAAAGTTAAAAAATTTTTAATCAGAAAGTGTTTAGAAATGCTTCTCTTTTTCGTGTTGAGCAGATAAGATGAGTTCGGGTGTGATTTTCGGTCACTTTTCAAAAATCAGAGTGTGGCGAAACTATAAAAGTACATCCTTTTTTATTACCACATGACGAGCAGCATACCATATTGTATTTTGTAGAAGCTAAAATTGTTGATTTTAAACATAGTTAAGACATAACAATAAAAAGAAGAAATGTGCGGGTAGGAAAGAAGAAATTTGCGGGCAGAAAGAAATATTTTGCGGGTTGAAAAAAATATTTTGCGGTATTTTCAGGGTTGCAGCTGACATATGATGTCTGATTACCTGATTACCTGACTTTTTTCGATATCTGATTCTGGTTTTTTTTTAAATCAGCTGCATGATACATTATTTGCTTTATTTCTGGTATTTTATAAATATATATTTTTGAAAAAGTATCTTTTTCCTTTCACCGCAATGGATTTATTTAACAGCGTACTATATCGTCTGTCATCAGTTTCATCGGAATTTGTTTGGATTTCACTATTCCATCCCAGTTTGAGTTTAAATTGGGTCATGTTAAAGTTTAATTCGAGTAACTATTGAACATTAAAAACGACGACCTAGTACCTTAAAATGATCCTATTTAAAGCTTAACCTTACCCAATTTAAACTATAATTTTACTCTAATTAAGATTTAACCTGACTCAATTTAAACTTGGACTTTGTCCAATTTAAACATTAATTCACCCAATTTAAACTTCGATCTTACCCAATTTTAACTTCAAAAAGTGGGTCAGTTACCAGGCGGAACCTAACTTATGCATCAGTGATGAAATTACACAGCCTTACCACTACGCTACCATGTCACTTTAAATATTAGAGGTTATGCATGGACTATATATCAGTATGACTGTTTCTACAATCCTAATTTTTATAGAGTTTCTCCCAAAAGTTTTTTATTTTGTTATGATTAGAAAGCAATTCAAGTTCAAATAGCACTATAAAAAAACAATAGTTTAGTGTAACTGCGTAAACGGGTTGTAAAAAGGGACCGGTAAAAAAGGGCCAGTCAAAAATGATTGTGTAAGGTACACGGTCAATTCGCCTCCAGGAAAATTCGCCTCCGGGCCAATTCGCCCCCGGGCCAATTCGCCTCCGATTACATTTTTTATTTCCTGTTCAGTCTGTCCAGTCTGTCCATTCACTCCATGAACAATAAGATTATTCTTCGTTTGTATTTTTGCAGTTAAGGTAATGTTGTAGTTGTATTGCAATCTGAGAATGCTGCTTTTTGTTCATAATAACTTGCCGTGTTTGAATAATTGTTAAATTTTTGAATAAAAAAGTTGCCTATTTCTGATATCTGATTTCTGATATCTGATTATCTGACTTTTTTTGACATCTGATATCTGATATCTGGTTCTGATTTTGTTTTCACAGTCAGCTGCAACCCTGGTGTGCACTATATGTTTTTTGTTTTCATAATTTCGAATTTTGAATTTTTCCCACGTAAAAAGATAGGTACTCATGTACCTGGGGGGGGGTCCTTTTTTGGTTAACTGTAAATATTGTTTAAACGTCTCCTAAGGGATTTTTATACGCTAAAAAACAATTCTTCCCTAACAATTTCCGCACTAAAAAGTTGAGTTTTCGTAAAAAAATTGGGTACCAAAAGTTGACCGACTGCCTTGGTCCCCAAGGTGAATATTGTGTATTAAGGTACCCTACCCCGTTTTGGTCACTGCAGCTAGACAAAAAGAGTCTCTATATGCATTTTATGATCAGGAGTATTTATCGGAATAATGTCTAAGGTGAGTGAGTGCGCGCATCTCTAACTCTCAAGCCCCCTGCGCCCCCTTCGGGGGGGGTGGCAGGAGGCTTGCCTGAGGACGCAAGGGCCCCTGCGCCCCTTTGGGGGCGCAGGGGGCTTGGTTGGTTAGAGATGCGCGCACTCACTTACCTTAGACACAAATCACTCGAATGTGACTCTGGATGCATAAAAACAATATGCATATAAGAGTTTCTTTATGCGGTAGGCCCCAGCTAACAAAACTATGTTCAAATTCCATCTATTTGGTATTTTCAAAGATATCCAGGTACCCGTTTGGTTTATCTAGCTTAAGGGACCAAGGCAATCGGTCAAATTATGGTTACCAAAATGTTTTTGAAACCCTAACTTTTTAGTAGGAAAAACGTTAGGAAACAACTTCTTTATCGTTTTTAGCGTATAAAAATACTTAGAAGACGTTTAAACACCATTCCAGTTGACCAAAAAAGGCACCTCCCCCCCCAGGTACATAAGTGCCAAAAGATAGGTCTTGCATGTTAAAAATTTTGATTTAGTGTTACAAAAAGTCTGAAATTTGTATAGACATGTTTGTGGGCGATGGTTTCGCATGTTTCAAAAATGATATTTTTGAAATTTTTCAACCATTGTGTAGCCCTGAATGGGCTGTTGTGCACTGTATGTTTCTTGTCTTAATGATTTATAATTTTTTCCTTACGTAAGTTAGTTTTACAAACACTTTCGATATTTGTGAAGACATCTTTGTGGGTTTAGGGCGGTGGTTCGGCGTTTTTCAAAAATCATACTTTTCAATATCATAACTGCTTTGTAGCTCTAAACGGGTAAGTGTGCATTATGTGCTTTTTAATTTTTTTTCAAAGAAATTAAGTGTTGCAGTTAATTCTTAATTGATTGCTGATTTGTTGTTATGTGATTATTTCCCAAATTCTGCAAAGTAAAATTTTCAAACATCTTATTTGTGCTTGATCGAGGCGAAAGTGGTCCGCCGACAGGCGGACCCGCGAGCTAGAAAAGTGGGTGAAGGTATCAGGTGAGTAGGTAGGCATTACTGGAGAGAAGTAGTTAAGTGAGTAGGTGAGTGGTTGGGTTTACCAGGAGAGTAGGTAGGTGAGCCAGGAGTGTGGGTAAGTGAACCAGGAGAGTTGGTAGGCATGCCTGGAGAGTGGTTAAGTAAGGTCCAACAAACTAAATAGGTGGAACTATGGATAAAATAGTATGAAAAAATCTTTTCTCTATTGCAAAAAGACTTTTTTCTGCTGCAAAAATACTTTTTCTTGCAGCAAGTAGACTTTTTTCGCTGAAAATGGGGGTGTTCATAGTCGAGGTCAACATTGTTGACCCTCAACATTTTGTTGACCCTCAACAAAAATGTTGACCCCTAATGTTGTCCCCAAATGTTGACCCCTATGTTGAACCCACCTCAACATTGTTGACCCCTCAACATTCAGTGTTGACCCCTGTTTTTTTTTGTGTTCACCACTAAAAATTTACTGCTGATTTCTCAAATTCTTCTGTTTGCAAACCACTTTATCACTAATTTAGCATGAATTTATTAATTTTAGTTTTATCAAAGAAGTTAAATTTAATTCAGCAAACATTTTTATAAATACCCTATGAAAAGTTCGAAACATCGTATGGGTTTTTCGAGTGCTATGAGTGGTTACATCGAGTAAAGTGCAAGTCGTTAATATAGATTCCAGTGGTAGATACCTCCTGGTCAGGTGGATATCCACCTGGATGGCCTAAAAATAAAAATTTCTTAAAAGTGACAAATAACCTATGTCACTTCAAATTCTGTGGGGAATTGCGGTTGTTAAGTCTAAAATTGCGAATTTGCACGCCTTAACTTCAATACCTGGTGTAGGTACCACCTGGTTAGGTGGATTATCAACCTGGATGGCTTAAAAACAAAAAAGGAAATTTAAATAAAAAGTAATTTTTCAAAACTAAAATTTCGTGAGGAATTAGGCTTGTTAAGAATCGCGATTTAACCTACCCAACCCCAAACCAAGTGGTCGTCCACTTAGATCAATTTTTTTCACGTTTTCGGGTTCCAATAAAACTTTTTTGCACCAATTGGAGCATGCTGAAGATGGTTTGACAGTGATAAAATCACGTTTTATCGAGAAATTTTTGAGTTACCGTAAATTTTCGATATATCGAAATTCCATCAATAACTTAAAAATTTCTCTATAATACGAGATTTAACCACTGTCAAACCATCTTCAGCATGCTCGAATAGTGCAGAAAAATTGTTTTGGAACCGGAAAATGTAAAAAAAAATTCACCCATGTGGACGACCACTCGGTTTGGTCACTCTGAATGGAGTTCTGAGCGATTCTAAAGGGTGATGTAGAGGTCACTGGCAGTGCTGGCAAACCGCTCCGCTCCGGCTCCGAGCCGGAGCCAGATCCGGAGCGGGAAGTTTGTATCGACGGAGCCGGGAGCCAGATCCGGAGCGAGAAATTTTAAATACCAGCACTGGTCGCTGGTTCGAATCCACCTGAGCGCATACCTTATTTTTTATTATAATTTTGAGTGTTTACGTGGCTTAGAGGTCCATATACTCATCACCAAGGTTGCTGGTTCGAACCCCTCTGGGTGAAATCAGTCCCGAGTAGAGGACCTCGATCCAGGCTCCTGGTCACGGGGTGCTGATCGAGCTTCGGGAAGCATACGGTGCTTTTAGATGTTTTGGATTGATTTGGGGTGGTTTCAGATGTTTGGGATGGTTTGGGGTGAATTACGGATGGTTTGAATAGTTTGGAGTGATTTGAGATGGTTTGGGTTGATTTGGGCTGGTTTAACTAGTTTGGGATGGTTTGGTGTTATTTGGGGTGGATTAAGTAGTTTCTCGTGTTTTGTAGTAGTTTAAGGAGTTTGGGTGGTGCGATCAATTAAACCAGTGAAGATGCATTTAAACTGCATGAGATAGATTTTCAACAAAAATAATAAGATGTAACAGAAAAAAATAATTCCGACAATAAAAAATTATGTTGAGGGGTCAACATTTTGTTGAGGGGTCAACGTTCATTTTCTAGTCAAAAAGTTGAGGGTCAACAATTTTCAGGTCAAAAATGTTGAGGGTCAACATTGGGGTCAACAAAATGTTGAGGGGTAAAATGTTGAAGGTGCTATCAACATTTGGGGTCAACATTTTGGGGTCAACAACAAATGTTGAGGGGTCAACGTTGTTGAGGGTCAACAATGTTGAGGGTGGGGTCAACATTAAGGGTCAACAAAATGTTGAGGGTCAACAATGTTGACCCCGACTATGATCACAGCCAATCGGCTTTTTTTGCTGCGCAAAATTGGGCAGGAGCAACCTGTGTCAAATCACATTGTGCCACCGCAAATTGTGCCAAATTCAAATTGTGCCAATTCAAATTGTGCCACCGAAAAATTGTGCCGCCGTAAATTGTGCGGCGATTTTGATACATTCACTGTAAAAATCATTTAATTTTTTTTTATTCTTTTATTTTTATTCTGGTACAGTTTGATTTCGGCACAATTTGCGGTGACACAATTTGAGTTTGGCACAATTCAAGTTGGGCGCAGTGTAATTTGGCTCAATTTGCGGTGACACAATTTGAATTGGGACAATTTGCGGTGGCACAATGTGATTTGACACAGGCTGCTCCTGCCCGAAAAATAAAAAAAAATATTTTTGCTTAAATACGGTATATCTAATGCAAATTTAACGTCTTGCATTTCGCGCTACAAGCTGTAAAACTTTGTGATAGGTTTTTCAGTCAACAATGATTTTATTCAACAAAATTGGTCATAAAATCTAAAACTTAACAAGGACAAATATGTTTTCAGATTGTTTATTTCTGATAAACTCTTTGAAGCAACCGAAAACTTTTACAAATGTGAGCTGTGTCAATTTTTGCCCGAATCCTCTTTTAGTAATACAGTTCTGTTGAAGACTAGCTAAAATATTAAAATATTAGTTTACAGTACATATTTACAGCCAACAAACTCTTTGTTTTGAAGAGTCCTTATCCACACAGAAATAGCCAGTCCTTTCAAACTGGAAGCGGTCATAAATTTTAGCATCTGCCACACTTGCATCGATCAATGCATGTGGCAAAACTTTAAGAGTGTTGGAATTGCAATCTGACAGGAAGCCATCTGGTACCGCTGTAGCATCTTCAGGATTCTTATGTTTAAATCTGAACTCGCAAAGTTAGTGAAGGGGAAAACACCATAAACCACTCACAATGGTTCATACAGTCTCACTTCACAGTTAACTGGTTCGGCCACCCAGTGAATAAATGCTTTAGGTTTAATGTTGCTATCGACTAACTTTTCAACTGTAGCAACTATGCTGTCCACAACACCATCGGAATCCTAAATGCAGTATAATTCAGAGGTCGAACGTGAAGAATGGCCAAATTAAATTTCTACGCAAGTGTTATTGGCTCGGGTACCAGTTTTTCGTAGGATTGCAATCAAAATGATGGGTTTCCGACTTTGTTTCGAAAAAATGATTAATTTTGGGTGTAAATCCCCCAGTTTGCCCTGCTATCGCTGCTGACCTTTTTCGATTTTTTTTTTCAAATACCCAGTGCTTGAGATAGATACTTTCCAAGAGCATACCGCACTTCCTCTACTAAGGCGAACCCACCCTCCCCCCTAAATTCAAAAAAAACGTGTTTGTGGCATTGTATTTTTACAGTACCATTTTTTGAAACTTCTGTCATGCAAGTTACCACTCATTTTGTAGCTCATCTCACTTGCCTGAGAGAAATCTTTAAAAATTGGAACAAAATCACAATGCCAAGAACACCGTATTATACGTATGAACACCGGGTCGTATTATTAGGAAATACGGTAGTATAAGTTTCAATCACTATTTTTCAAATATTAATCGAACCTACTTTTTGGATATTTTTAACTTGCAAGACCAGTCCAATATGTTTCAGTCCAACAGGCTGGTTATTAGTCAGTCTTCGGTACCCTTTCTCGCCATCCTAAATTGTTTATTTCACTTTGCTGTATTAATACTGTATATTACATGACTGACCGGTCTGAAGTCTTCGCGTTCAATGTAGATGGTCTGCCCAAAAGCAATTCGATAAGTGTTTTTGCACTCAGGGTTGGCTGGAAAGTGGGGCGTTTCAAGTGAGTCGGACAATCCTAGACTCAGGTAGTTGTCTATGTGAACTTTCAACGGCTCCAACACTGCCATAGTCCTGCAATTACAATTTTAGGTTTTCAGGCAAAAGACGTTTTGTAGCGCTATTCCTGCTCTACGATAAAAGCTCAAAATAAATTACTTTCGCAAGACTCACGTTGACTGAAACGGACTTTTAAAAAATGACTCTAAAGGTCGAAAAACATTTTGACGTAAAAGGTTTTTTTTGGTTTCTTGTATACATGATCCTGGCTCGAGAAGACACCTTGCTCAGAAGATCTTGCTCTGCAACTTCACTTTTTACAGCCAGGCGTGGTGCGCAGAAAAGATAAATTTATCTGAACCGATAAATTTATCTATCAGATAAAGTTCAAATTAATTTTATGCGACAGATAAAATCTATCTGCCAGATAAAATTGTATGGATCATATAAAATTCGATTTTCAAATAAAAATCATTAGAAAATAAAAGCATGGGTTCCACACTTGTAAACCTATAAGTTTTTGCAATTTTATGTTCGATATTTTTTCAAAACCCTCAAGTTCAATATCTTAACTTTCTTTTAAGCACAATTACGTGAAATTGAAGATGCTTATAAAAAAAATTTTCCTTGCCCTCTAAATTGGAGATGGTGGATTCGGCCTGGATTTTTGGTGGATGTTTGGGTTCAAGGCTAATTTTCTGAAAACTTTTGCAAACTAATGTCATATATCTTTCCGGAACCCTCAAGTTCAACATCTTAGCTCTCTTTTGAGCACTAGCACGTATAATTGAAATGGCTACTAAAAAAAGTTTTCCTTGCCCTCCGAATTGGTGATGGTGGATTTTGCCTGGATTCACGATGGATTTTTGTTTTCAAGCTCACTTTTCCGCCATTTTTTGTGAATTATGTAGCCTTGCGCTTCTAGTTTCTAATGAGATATCGATTGTAGCATCATGTTTGCAAAATGTAGCACAAATTGATAAAAGTATAAACCAAATTATTTTTCTGACTTGCTTCATACTTTTACTTTTATGTGCTACATTTTGCAAAGATGATGCAACAATCGATATGTCATTTTGCCCCAAGAAAAAAGATTACCCGCAAATTTTACACTTGAATTTGATATAAAATTTTCGCATGTAATTTACATTGACGCGTGAATTGACATGAGAATTCACAAGTGAACCAGATTGACATGTGAATAGACATGTAAAATTCACATGTGAATTTGACATGTCAATGTGACGTGTAATTCATAGCCCTCAGGGCTAACCTGCATATTTTATAAGAAATTAACAGCTAAAGTGAAAAATGTCTGAGTCTCGAATATCCTTTAATAAAATACCCGAAATAATGTCAAATTTTGTATTTAGCGCCTTTAAATTACCTCAGTAAGCATTTATGTGTAATCATAGTAAGACACACAACTAAAGGTAAAATAATTTACCCTGCTTCCGAGAAGGGTGAAAAAGGAGGGTTTTGGGAAGAGAGGGGGGGAGGTATATTACAGTAGCGAACCGCAAACTGAAAAACGGGCGCCGAGCGCAGGCGCCCTTATTTTCTGAAAATTTTCGATGCGCACACCGGCGCCCGTGCAACTACCGTATTTTCTCTAATAGTTCCACATGTGGATTATTTTTCAATCACCCGAAAATCGGAAATTTTGAATTCGATCTCGAGATTTTCGGGTGCTGAACCAAGATGTAAAAAGTGGAATCTGTAGAGCCCGTGGGAGTTAAGAAAATGCATCAAACAGCTTAGCGAAATATTTACTCTGCTCCGAGATATAGGTCTTCAAAGTTGGGGGTGTGGGTTTATTAGAGACTGTGGGATTATTAGAGAAAATACGTATGCCTCTAGCTTCCTTATTCCTAGGGTAAAGGTAAGGTGTAAAAGTAGATTTAAATGTAATGGTAAAAAAAGCTTATTCCTACCTCCGCTGGTCACAAATATTGCAAGGGTTCCGATTTTCCTGATCCTTTTTCAGTCACTTGTAATTTTTTTACTCTAACAAAGCAAAACCTTATTTAATAAATGGTTACACTATTTGGAGATTTTGCTTTTTTGGAGAGAAAAATTATTGGTAACTGAAAAACGATCGGCAAATGGAATTCTTCCGATATTTGCTATCAGATTGTCAAAACAGAATTATGGAAAAAATTCGGAAATTGAGATGTAAAAAGGGTCGGCCCCTAGACGGAACGAACTTTTGGGGTGTACACTATATAAAGGTTCGACTGTATAAGTGTTTTATTTCAAAGGCAATTTCATGATTTCTTCGTCATGGCCAACTTTTCTCGAGAAGTGGTCCATTCTAACTAATTGCGGGTTTAAAAATTAGATGTGTACGGACATTGATGTTTGACTTATTTTATTAGGGCTTCCTTTAAAAAAACTGTAAAAACGTCTGTAACCGTTACCTGGAGCAGTAGTGTTGAGGTAGTCGCGCACCACAGAGTCCAGCATGGAAGGTTGAATGGCTGTCTGCGCCACAGTCAATCCTAATTTGGCTACAAAAGCATTGACTGCTTCAGCTGGGATGCCTCGACGTCTCAGAGCTGGCAGGGTGAACAGGCGAGGATCGTCCCAATCACTAAACAAAAAATTTTAAAGACTAGATTAAATTAACTAGAGGCTCAAATTGAATTGCAGCGGCAAAACTGTGAATTTCAACGGTAAATTAATTTTTTTCAACGGTATTTTTAAATTTGCCATAAAACAATGAAATTCAGCGGTAAATTTGTGAAATTCAGCGGTAAATTTATCGTAAAGTAAACTTCACAGTCCGTTGCCTCATAGAAATGACCCCAAAGGTAAATAGTTGGCGCAAAGCATAAATTTTGCTTCAGATGAAATCCTTATATTAATTACCAGCAAGCAAAATACACATTCCTGTCTCACAACACTGCCTTTATTCAGAAACAACAAAAACAAAGAGAAACATTCAAACCAGACAACAAATTTTCAGACTCTTTCTAGGGCGCGACCAATCTTTCTTTTCCTCCCTCTCTTCTGCCTTCCCTCCAGTGGCTGCGGCAATGGACCGATCAGCTTCTCGGCCTCCATCAGCATGAGCGAATGTTTGCAGACGACGTCCATGATTCCCTCAGGGCACGCGCAGGAAATGTAGCCGGCATAACAGCTTGACTTCTTCAGCGAGTAGAACGAGTTTCGCAGTTCCTTATAGCGTGTCCAACTAGTGTAGGAAAATCTAAAATATAAAGGATATAAGGATTGCTGAATTCCTTCTTACATGATTGACCAACCTTCTGTCAGACAATCGTATGGCTTGCTTCAGCTCTTCCCACATCCCACGAATTATCACATCGGTATATTCGGTCAGTGAACTTGTTTTATTAACAAGATATTATTAACAAGATCAAAGACACAACGGGTTAAACATACTATGTCCAGGATCCTCCATTCTCAGCCATCCACACATCTGCGTCTTCCTAACTAGAGCACTCCTTCACAGCCGTCCATTCGCGCGCCCCTCCTCGCCTCTTCCTTTGATCGACTTGAGATTGCATCTAAAATAATGCTAAAGTTGTTTCTGCCTGAACGATTCACAAACATTGATACACAAATAAGGCAACGGACTGTGAGTTGACTTTACGATAAATTTACCGCTGAATTTCACAAATTTACCGTTGAATTTCATTGTTTTATGGCAAATTTGAAAATACCGTTGAAAAAAATTAATTTACCGTTAAAATTCACAGTTTTACCGCTGCACTTCACATACAGCCTTAACTAGAAGTCACCTGACAACCCCAGACTCAATCAACTTCAATATTTTGCGCTTAGAGACCACAGTGTAGCTGACATTTAGCCGGGCGTATTCCCATTGGACTGGGCAGTAGATGTTGAGGGAATTGCACAACCAGTAATAGGAACTTCGTCTGAAATGTAAAAAATATACCGTTTTTATTCTAATAAAAGGCAGTCTCTAATAGAAGAGCAGCCACCGAGGGGGATCGAAAAATAGAAAAATAGAAAAATATTGTACGAAAATCTTGTTTTAATCATCGCGTATTTTTTCACTTGCATTTTGAACCATTGAAAGCGTCGTGAATCAGTCGTTACGTCCCTTTTTAATTTTGTAGTCGGTTCAAATGTTCTCTATTTTGTCGCTTGGTCTATCAAGTTTGTTTCTATCAAGTTAAAAATCCTTGCTTTTTTTCAACTATTGTATAATCCCGTATCACGTTCCACAAAACACCCCGAAAGTGGTGTGAGAAAATCTCTTGACCTAGCTGATAAGCGAACTCTAAAGGTTTTCCGTTTATCGAGCCTCGACTGTATGTAACTTTTTCTGCAACTAACCTTGACTGGAACTCTTTGGTGCACAGAGAATGAGTTATATTTTCAATTGAATCACACAAGCAATGGTATAGTCATAAGTTGGATATATGCACCTGCAAAACAATCAACTACCATTGCTACCTAAACAACCACAATCACCACCCACCATTTGTCCTTGGTTCTGTGATGAGGCACAAACTTGATCCTATAAGCCACTGGGTCCATCTTGCCTTCTTCTAGAGTAAGCTTCAATCTTAGGGTGGCTTGCCCTTCATCAAACACACCATTCTTCATTTGTTGAAACAACTGCAAGGATTCTTGCACAGGTCTTTCCCTCCAAGGTGAAGGTTTGGCATCCAGACCTCGCATGTCTTCTACGCCTTGGTGGCACACATAGGCTAGGTTCTTCTCAACCAATTCCACTGCCCATTTGTAGAGTTGGTCGAAGTAGTCGGAGGAGTGGGTTATTTTGTAGGGGGTGTAGCCTATATTACAGGGTGTCCCAAGAAATTTGACACTTTGAGTTGCCATAACTTTTTTATACGCCATTTTTTTTAAATTTGTATTTACACATCGACTCGATTTGCAACGACAATTTTTAGTATATAAAGTCAAAATCACGATTTTCGCTTGGTCCTCCTGTGATTTGGGCCTTGCCCACCAAGAGAACATCCTCAGTAGAGTTGGCGCGGAATCGATACTTGGACCGGAACCGGAACTTAAGTTTTGTGAAAACCGGAACCGTAATTACATATCTTTTTGTGACCGGAATCCCAAAAAAGTACGGAATTCCGGTAAACCGGAATCAAATTTCCGGGCCAACTCTAATCCACAGACCAGGACCCAAACCACAAGGTACCAAGCAAAAATCGTGTTTTGACATTGTATATCAAAAATTGTCACTGCAAATCGAGTCAATATGTAAAAACACATTTTCAAAAAACGGCCATTAAAAAAATTATGGCACCTCAAAGTGTATCAAATTTCTTGGGACACCCTGCATTATGCATTATTTGTTCAAAACTGAGACCTATAGGCAAGATGAAATAAACAATAAAAATATGAATTACCCAGCCATTTGACAGCCTCCTCAATGGCAGTAAAAAACTTTTCTTCCTCCTTCTCTGGATTGGTGTCATCGAAGCGGAGAATGCATCGGCCCCCTTGTGACTAAACCAAATAAAGTGCTATGACCAAACCAAGCGAAACAAAGAATAAGCAAGCTAAACCTTAGCAAATCCAAAATTGATGTTAATAGCCTTGGCATGTCCAATATGGAGAATACCATTGGGCTCGGGAGGAAAACGAGTGGTCACCTAAACGGCACTATCAGTCAAATGTCTCGCAGCTGTAAATATGTTGCCCATACCTTGCCCTGCACAGCCTTCACGTGCTCATCCAATAATTGGAGGGTGTGGGAGTGACCACATATCCGTCTGTCTTGAAGTTCTCGCCTACCTTGTGGAAATGAGCCCTGGTTTTTAGCAATTCTTCTATGGACTCTGCCCCCTCTTCTTCTTGACTATTGTTGCTGGATGTAGCTACTGCTGCTTGGTCTTTGCTGGTTCCATTGATGGCTTTACTGCTTTTGTCCACAGTTGCTGAAGATGATACAGTTGATGCAGGAACCTTCTTCTTGGACTTTGGGTTCAACTCCTCTTCTGTTTTTGGACCTAGCAATAGTAGAACTTGCATATCCACTTCTTTTTTAACTGCTGATCCATCAGCCCAAGGCAATAATGTTTGGTATCAGCTGAATTAATCGATCAAAATCTCTACATAAAATATGGAGTTTGAAGCAAGAATGAGCGAAATATCAGTTTTTCTTAGTGCTCATGCGGAAATTTTATCTTAGGCTCAGGCCGTCGGAAATTTTAGAATCAAATAAGCTGAAGCATCCGAATAAAAAATTGATTAAAAAACTTGAAGGTAAGGGCACTAAACGGACCTATTGGGTTAGTCCATAAGTTCGCGGGTGTTTATACACAACTCGCCAAGTTTCTGCATGGGTTTCGTAAGTTTTGTCTAATATAAGCCATCACAAATTAGCAAATGAGTTCCAGAATCAAAAATGTATTTGTAAAAACAGAACAAAATTTTTTGATGGGTTTCAAAATTAAAATTTCGTGTTCTAAATTTTAATTTTGAAACCCACAAAAAAACAAATACAGTTTTGATTCTGGAACCCAACTGCTAATTTTTAATGGCTTGTATTAGACAAAACTTATGAAACCCATGCAGAAACCTTGCGAGTTGTGCATAACCACCCGCGAACTTATGGACCAACCCAATACACAGCGAATGATTAATTGTGATGGGGAATATTACATCGAATTTTGACTGAAAACTGAGGAGAACACCAACCTAATTTTGCCGACATTATAAGAATATCGATCTGTGATTAAAGCTTGCTTGTGCTTTTCCATAATTGCTTTGACCTGAAAAAGGCAATTAGATTAACGGCTTTTCAAAAAAATCATACCTTGTCTTCAATATCATCAGCCGTAGTGATCACCCCAGCCCCACAACTCTGCTTGAACTGATCTTCATTTATATGAATTGAGTTTTCAGCACCTCCAACGGAATGAGCAAGCAGATAGTCAGTGGCAGCCTTGAATTGAGCATCATTACGAATATCCCCATTCATGATATGTTTGACTATAAGTGGAAGGTGGTGGTGACTCTGCGGCTTCAACTTGGTTCCTAGTTGGTATAAGAAATAACCCTGAATATTAACGATACACAAATTAAATAAGAAAATCAAAATTTTACCTTTTGTTTGTTCTCAATGACCTTACAACTCGTAGAACAACCATTTGAGTTTTCAAAAGCCTTGGCCAAATCAACAATTTTTTTCAATAAAGTTGTGAGAGCAATATTTTTGGTCGTTTCTTGCACTTTATTGTCGGCTAGACCTAGCCAACTAATTTCTGCAGCCATATATAGTGTTCGGGTTTCGCTTCACAAAATGTTTAACAAAGACTAGAAAACAATTTTTCCACACTTATTAAATTTTTGAAATTCACCTTGATTGATGTAATAATGTGTAAACATGTGTATAAGTGACATTTGGGATCCGCAATAAAGCATTACTTAGAAGAACAACTGACTTTATGCCAATAAAAACGCCAAAAAATACTTTTAAATTGTAATTTAACCACAAATTTTGGTGATTTCAGCTTGTTTTTCGTGTTTTCCAGAATTTTCAAATATTTTTTTGTCAAATTCTGAGATCGTCCAGTCTGAAAATGCATTTTTTTCTTCTTTACCCTCGCCTTTTCGATACGTACCTTATTTTTTCTAATAAAAGACCCGGTCTTATATTTTTCAACTCCCTAAAAATGCTGAAATTGTGAATCAAAATGGCCTTTAAGTCTTGCTCAATTCAGAGTCCATCCGAGTCCATAGATGAGGATCTAAATCACAGGGTAGGGACCAAGCGAAAGTCATGTTTTGACATTATGAAGAAAAAAATTCTTGCAAAATTCTAAAACAATTACCGTTCACGTAAATCAAAAATAATTCAGGTAAAAGAGGCATGCTTGCCGCCGATGGAAATATTACCCTACGTACACAATGATTCGTTTTTTCGTCCGCACCGCATCAGCATTTTTGGTGTTCACAATTCATCCGCATTGCGGACCGCATCCTCATGCAGAAGACATCGCAGAAGCGTGTTCACAATAAGCTTAGCGGATGCGGGTGTGGTGTGGAGGCCGATGCGGAAGCTTTCAAAAATTTTGAATCATTTTTGTGGTATTGACGCCAATATTATTAACTCGAGATGCTCTTTTTACATTATTTGCCTAATAATTGCTTTCTGAGACTTTAGAAGAGTTATAATTTGAAATTAAAGAATGTTTTACCATCTATATTTATTATATCTTATATATACTTATACCTTATATTCACATTTATGCATGAAATATATGTGAAGATATAAATCAAAAAACAATTCAGTAATACTTAGACACATTAGGTGCGGATGCATTGTGAACACCAAAAAAACGGATGCGGTGCGGATGCGGAAGCGGCAAAGGTGCGGAACGCGAAAAAAAACAAATTTCATTGTGAACGCGATTCCGCACCGCTTCCGCATCCGGGTACGCGGCAATTCATCCCCTGGACAATTCATCCCCAGAACACACACGGACACAATATCCCCGCGCCGGAATATCCCCGCGACCACAGTTGATTTGTTGTACCCAGGTTGGAGAACTCAGGTAGTGTAGTGGTACCCGGTAGTGATATTTTTGTCTTGTAATGAACTTTTAAAATATTTAATGTTTTTCTATGATCCAACTTCAGCTTTACTAAATAATCCATGCACCAACTAAACCAAGTGGTCGTCCACTTGGATCAAAAAAATTTCCCGTTTTTCATGCTCCAAAACTTATTTTCCGGACAAATTCGGGCATGCTTAAGATGATTTGATACAGGGATGAGAATTTATGGTTAACTAGGCCTATTTTAGGCCTATTTTCAGGCCTAAAATAGGCCCGCGCCAATTTGAATTATGCTTAGGCCTAAATAGGCCTATGTTAGGCCTAGGCATAGTTAGGCCTATTTTTTGGCGGGAATTTGAAATGTATCTAATTTTTAAAGGCTATAAGTGAAAACACCCGTCAAAATATGTGAATCTCTCGTCAAATTTATTTTTTACCCTGTCAAATTCAAATTTCAAACAAAATATGTGAATCTCCCGACAAATTATGTGAATCTCCCGTCAATTTGAATTTTTAGTCAAATACTGCATTAAATTTTGCGGGAATTCGAATTTTATAGTCAAAAAATAACTTGGATCGCTCAGAATACCTCCCCGGAGTGGCCAGAAGCCCCTGAAAGTTGGTTTTTTGAGGTTTACTAAAGGGGGAGTAAACTTTTGGCGAAAATTCGATTAAGCGGATCAGATTTCCAGTCAGATGGGCTGAATGGCTCAGAATTCCATCTTGTATCATTCTCAACAATCTGAAACCACCCTAACCCATCTTAAATTGCTCCAAGCCAGTATCTAAGTACTCTAAATCAGTGCTGAGGAGTTTTCAGATAGTTGAGCATGATTCAGGGTGGCATTCTGAGCGATTTAGCCCATCTGGAAATCTGATCCGCTCAATCGAATTTTCGCCAAAAGTTTACTCCCCCTTTAGTAAACCCTCAAAAAAACCAACTTTCAGGAGCTTCTGACCACTCCGGGCAGGTATTCTGAGCGATCCAAGTTTTTTTTTGACTATAAAATTCGAATTCCCGCAAAATTTAATGCAGTATTTGACTAAAAATTCAAATTTGACGGGAGATCACATAATTTGACGGGAGATTTACATATTTTGTTGGAAATTTGAATTTGACCGGGTAAAAAATCAATTTGACGAGAGATTCACATATTTTGACGGGTGTTTTCAATTTGAGCCATTTTTAAAGGACTCTTTTTTGCTTTTCGGTAACATTTTCATTTTTACGCTCAGAATTACACCCTACAGTTGACAAAAGCCACTAAAACTTGGTTTTATAGGATTTTTCAGAGGCAGGTAAATATTTTTCGACCAATCATGGCTATTCGCCATCTATTTCGGGCGAATAGCCCGAAATAGATATAAACGATTCAAATACAGTGGACGCTCTCCATAGCGTCACTCCCCATTGCGTCCAGCTCTCCATTGCGTCCGCCTTTTTTTGGTTTGGTTGGTTGTCTATGAAATTACCTATAAACGACTCTCCCCATTGCGTCCGCTCTTCATTGCGTCCAGCTCCCCATTGCGTCCGGGTGAGGCTGGTCCCGACATTATAATTAACGCTCTCCACTGCGTCCGCCTGTTAAATTAGGGACAAAACGTGAAACTGAGTTGTAAAGGTCAATTATTTTTACATGTTCTGCAAGGAAAACATTGCTCACAACATTGTTTTTGCACTGCCAGTGTTCTTTCCGTTTTCTGAAATTTTGTGATCGTGTAGTTTTTTTGTGATCATATAGTTATTGCATACCGTATTTTCTCTAATAACTGCCCCGGGGCGCGTTTATTTGCCAATCCTACTACATCAGAAGGAGGAAGTCACAATCTATTAGTGGAAATACGGTAGTTATTGTTCTTGTCAAAATTCCGTTTATTAACTCTTAACCTCAGCTTCTGGCAAACGAAGAGTGATCACTTTGGAAACAAAGAAGAAAATCATCGAAGCTTTGCCTGGGGAGAATCGAGAAGAGCTGAGCAAGGGTTTCTTTGTAGCCTCTTTTATTCCCCAGTGGGATTATTTTTCAACCCATGAAAAGTTTTGAAATTGTAAATCAAAAATGGCCTTGCAGTCAAACCTCGATATAGTGACACTCCAATACAGTGACACCTCCAATATAGTGACACCCTAAGATCAGTCAGTCTAATTTTGGCTTAAATAAAATGACTAAAATGACACTCCAATATAGTGACACTCCAGTATAGTGACACCTGAAGGCCGGTCCCAAGGGGTGTCACTATATCGAAGTTTGACTGTAAGTCTAAACTGTTACTATAATCCTAGTCGAAAAATGAGGAGGTGAGAGATGATTAGAGAGTGGGAGAGGAGGTCCGCTCTCCATAGCGTCCGGCTGTGAATAGTTCAATACTATGACTCTCTCCATTGCGTCCGCTCTTCATTGCATCCAGCTCTCCATTGCGTCCGGGTCGGGCCGGCCCCAGCCCGGACGCAATGGAGAGCGTCGACTGTATTGAATTTTTAAGTAGTTCAAATGTTTTAAGCCTCGAGAGGAATTTGAAATTTTACAATAATGTTAGAAATTCAAGAGCAGTTTTACAAGCAAATCGACCATGCTGAACACAAGTTCGGGCTAAAACTAAAAAATTCCTCGTAATCGATCGCAAATAACTGATTTGACGAAATAGATGGCGAATAGCCATGATTGGTTGAAAAATATTTACCTGTCTCTGGTGAATCCTATAAAACTAACTTTTAGTGGCTTTTGTCAACTCTAGGGTGAAATTCTGAGAGCAATAATGAAAACGTTATCGAAAAGCAAAAAAGAATCCTTTAAAAATAAAATGCATTTCATATTCTCGTCAAAAAATAGGCCTAAAATAGACCTAGACCTAAGAATCTTAAGAATCTTTAGGCTAAAGGCGCATTCACAATGAGGAGGCTGTTTGTGGATGCTAAACCAGACTTTACACTCGGAAATGGCCATAACTTTTTTTTTTAATTTTTCAAAAATTATTCTTTTGGTGCCATCTTGTAGCTAAGATTCAGGGCTACAAGATGAGCTATTGATAAGTCAGATATTGTAAAAAAATTGAGTTAAAAAAGAAAGACTCCGCCCAAGCATCCGCACTCGAATTCGAGTTAGGATCTTAGGGGGAGTCTTAAAATTTTATCTGAGTTTAAAGCAACATTAACACAGTCAATAGCTCATTTGGTAGCCCTAAACCTCAACTATATGATTTCAGAAGCTATATAAGCAACTGAAAAATAAAAAAACTGCGCCAACTGAATAATTTTGGGAGAACAGTAAATAAAAGGAGGATTCTGTTGCACGGATTCTTATTGAGTAGTCTGTTTTAGCATCCGCAAACAGCCTCTTCATTGTGTATGCGCCTTGAGATAGGCCTATTAAGGCCTAAGTCTAATTTAAATAGGCGCGGGCCTATTTTAGGCCTGAAAATAGGCCTAAAGTAGGCCTAGTTAACCATAAATTCTCATCCCTGGTTTGATAATAGTAAAACAAGGTTTTGTATGGTATTTTTTTATGGCTCATTCACAAACGTTGTCGTCATCGTTGCCATTGGAAAAATGTTTTATAAAGGCGATTCACGCCAACGACAACGGCAACGCCAACGACGGCGACCTATTCATAAAAAATCCAACGACGACGCGAAGGACAACGACATTTTTCATTCCATTTTTAGACAAATTTTGCATTTTAAGTCAGAATTTTGAAGATAAACTATATTATCCACACGTTTTCCATCAAAATCTCGACTGAAAATGCGAAATTTGTCCAATTTGGAGTGAAAAATTTTGTTGTCATTAGCGTCGTCGTTGTCGTTGGATTTTTATATAAATAGGTTGTCGTCGTCGTTGGCGAAAAAAACGGTTTTATAAAAAAAGTATTCCAATGACAACGCCAACGACGACGACAACGACAACGTTTGTGAATGAGCCATTAGTATTATAGAATAATTGATTTTGCCAAAACTTAATTTCACCAAAACTCAAGAAATACCCTACAAAACGGCATTT
Organism: Ditylenchus dipsaci; assembly: GCA_004194705.1. NCBI lineage: Eukaryota > Metazoa > Nematoda > Chromadorea > Rhabditida > Anguinidae > Ditylenchus > Ditylenchus dipsaci. Next base: position 265,400 of record SADC01000870.1, on the reverse strand, counting down.
TATCACTATCAAACCATCTTCAGTATTCCCGAATTTGTCCAGAAAACAGCTTTTGGAACCTGAAAAAGTGAAAAAAAAATTGAATTTTTTTTGATCCAAGTGAACGACCACGTGGTTTGGTTAGTTCAGACTAAAAAATTTAAATCCCGCGAAATTTTCACTTGAAGTGAGAGTGAAGGAATCTTATTGGCTACACTGAAAGTGAGAGTGAAAGTAAGACTGAGAGGCAATTTTTTCCTATTGGGTACACACTGAGAGGGAGAACACAAGTCAGAGTGAGAGTGAAAGGAAAATCCGCTTGACGGAGCTTGAATACCTATAGTTGGGTCAATGCCTTGATACTACCACCTGAGTACCACTTTATTGGTCCTACCACCTCCATACTACTATACTACCCGCCATTTGGCGGTAGTTTTAACCATTTTAAACTAGTAACACTAGAGTTGGCCCGGAATGAGGCTCCGGTTTTGTTTTCGGCAAAAATGAAATTCTGATTACGGTTGCGATTTTTACAAGACTCGAATACCGATTCCAGTTTTAGCGAAAGTCGAATTCCGGTTTCGGTCCAAATAGCGATTCCGAGCCAGCTCTATGTAAAACTATGTTAGTAACTAGGGTTGTCGGGGCGCCGACATTTTCATCAGATTCTGTGAAAGTGAAAAAATTTTTTTTGAGATTTGCCTTAGTCCCCCAAGGTAAAATTTTAGAAAATTTTCGAAAAAATATTTTTTGAATTGGCGGCTTTTGAATTTTAAAGGTAATAGGGGCTGTATAGGGAAGTGAAGGGAATAAAAGGGGCCACTAATCACTCAGAGCCCAATAACAAGAAGATGTTGAACATATTTTTGAATGCTGGGGCCTACCGCATAAATGAACTCTGGTATAAGAGTTAGAGATGCGCGCACTCACTTACCGATTTTTGCAACAAGTTTTCATTTTTCTCATTTTTTGATACTTCTATCAGGGCCGATCATTTTTTCGCCCGACAATATATAGTATACGATTTCTTTTTTTAAGCTAGTTAATTTTATTTTTTTGCGTATTGGCAATTTTTAGTTTACTATTTTTAAGCCCTGTTTCTTAGCTACAATTTGATTCAAAAGCTCTTTGATTTCTCTACAAAATGACGTGCCAATTGTTATTTAGAAAAACACAGGGCTGAGAAACGGACGGTTGAATTAAGACAAGACAAAAAAGGCTAAAAAAAAAAAGCAAAAATAGGGGTTTTTTACGTTTTTCAACTTCAACTGTCCGTTTCTCAGCCCTGTGTTATTCTAAAAAAACAATCGACACGTCATTTTGTAGAGAAATCGAAGAGCTTTTGAATGGTACATTAAATTTTATTTTTTCATCAGAATTCTTTTTGAAAAAAGCTATTATTTATGTGGCTAAATATTCATTTTCCTTAGATTTCCTTTATTTTGACTAGAAATCGACGCTTTTATCTTGATGGTCATAACTTTTTCCAGAATGACCGAAAAATAATTTTGACTTATCAAATTGTAGCTAAGAAACAGGGCTTAAAAACAGTAAACTAAAAATTGCCAATACGCAAAAAATAAAATTAATTAGCTTAAAAAAGAAATCGTATACTATCAATTGTCGGGCGAAAAAATGATCGGCCCTGATAGAAGTATCAAAAAGTGAGAAAAATAAAAACTTGTTGCAAAAATCGTTGTTGCAGTTTTGTGGAGGAGGAAAAATGCTGCAAAGCTGTTGTTTTACTTTTTCAGCCAAACGATTATTTTAGACCAAATAACTTCAAAATACAAAAATACGGACATCGTATACTATCAATTGTCTGCAACTGTATGTCTAAGGTGGTAAAATATCGATTACCGACGGTCAATGAATTTTTTTTTGAAATTTTTGATCAAAATCGTCAATTTTCAGGACAAAAGTTTCTGGAAAGTAGATTTAAATACCAAAATCTCATCCTGAATCCAAATCCGTTGAGATCAGATCAAAATAATTTTTATGGGCTGATATATAGCTATTTTGAGTAGATAGACCAGGAATTTGGCACCATATACCTATTTTAGTAGATATCTCAGTCTATAAAGAATATTTCGATCTGGGGCGGTTATATTAATCGATTTACCCTTACCTTTTACCTTTACCTCTACCTTTACCCGTTATAATAAAGAATTTTTACCCCTACCTCTACCCGTACCTTTTACCCTTACCTCTACCCGTTATAATAAAGAATTTTTACCCCTACCTCTACCCGTACCATACTTGCACGTTTCCCAAAAAATAAAAAGCGCCGCCGCCTCCGCCGAGATTTTTTCAAAATGAGCGCCGCCGCCTCCGCCGCCGCCGGCATTTTGAAAATTTCGCCGCCGCCGCCGGCGGAGCGCCGGCCGCCGGCGCTCCAAAATCGCTAATTTTGCCCGGCGGGCCGCCGGCGGGAGGCGGCCCGCCGGAGAGAAATTAGCCATATTTGTAATTTTTTTTTGAATTCGAAAATTCTTGCAATACTGCGGTGCTAAAAGTGGAAACATCTTGGCAAAAAGCTGTTGAGTCTAGTGGGCATCAACATCGCCATTGACGTAGCAACTGATGCTATTGGACGATGATTCTGAGGAAATGGAGGCAAAAGTAGATGCTTACTTACGACAAATAGCGAAGAAAATTTTGGCTAGTAAAGATGTAAAAGAAGATTTCTTTGAAGAGTAATTTTATTGATAGAGAAGTTTTGTTGTCATTCTAAAAAAATTACATCTATATATCCTCATTTTTTACACATGTTTGATTAGTCGTAACTAGTAATAAAAATCAAGCTTTTTACAGAATTTTTTCATCAATTTATAAACGAATTCTGTCTATAAAAATGAGCGCCGCCGCCTCCGCCGCCGCCGGCATTTCGATTTTGGAGCGCCGGCGCTCCGCCGGCGGCCGTGCAAGTATGCCCGTACCTTTTACCCTTACCTCTACCCTTACCTCTACCCGTTATAATAAAAGCTGCAGGTAAAGGTAGAGGTAGAGGTAAAGGTAAAAAACAACAGGGGGGACCAAGGCATATTTTTACCATGGGTGGTAGCAGAGTGAAAATTTTACCCCCAACTCGATTTTTTAATTTTGTCCCGCAATGCATTTCTAAGGTAATTCTGGGTCGCTGAACACGAATTCGACGTCCGTTTTCATTATTCTGTGTTGTTTGTTGTGATTTGCTCGCTTTGTTGTACACGCACTGTTTGTCGTATTTATTCGCTCTCATGTCTAGTTATCGTTATGTTCACGCCTGAGATGTGCAAACGTTTGGTTGAGCTGGTCGCCGAGCACCAAGAGGATCTCTTCCCGAACAGCCGCAAAAAAAAATTGGATTCAGCCGCTGGTCAGAACGCTGCTTGGAAGACCGTTACCGACACACTCAACACCGAATATCCGGATCAAGGGTCGCACATCGTGGAGCAGGTCAAGCAAAAGCATTCGAATCTCAAGAAGTTGGCCAAACAGGATATCCACGATCGTTAAAGGTAGAGGTAGAGGTAAGGGTAAAAGTTGAAGGTAGAGGTAAGGGTAAAAGGTAGGGGTAGAGGTAAGGGTAGAGGTAAAAGGTAGAGGTAGAGGTAAGGGTAGAGGTAGAGGTAAGGGTAAAAGTTGAAGGTAAAAAAAGGTAGAGGTAGGGGTAAAAGGTAGAGGTAAGGGTAAAGGTAGAAGTAAGGGTAAAAGGTAGAGGTAAGGGTAATCTTTATTATAACCGCCCCTGATTTTAACGGATTCGGATTCAGGATGAGATTTTGGTATTAGGGTCACTTTCCAGAAACTTTTGCCCTAAAAATTGACGATTTTGATCAAAAATTTTGAAAAAAAAATCATCGACCGTCGGTAATCGATAGCCGTCCGTCTAAGGTAAGTCTGTGCGCGCATCTCTAACCAGCCAAGCCCCTGCGACCCTTTCGGGAGCGCAGGGGCCTTGGTTGCTTGGAGTTGAGATGCGCACACACACATACCTGAGGCAAAAATCACTCGAAAGTGACTCTGGATGCATGAAAACTGTACGCATACCAGAGCTGTATGCGGTATGCGGTATGCCCCAGAAAGTAAAAACCTGTTCAAATTCTAGCATTTTTACTTAGATTTTGCTTAAAAAAGTTTTAAAAATGGTCAAAAATACCCTAAAAAGACCATCTGCCTTGAAGGACTAGGTGGCAATCTTTTTCGACAAAATTTAAAGAGGCGGAGACTTTTGCGGTTATTTTTTGACATCGACCACTTTCACTTCACATACCTTTTTCATATATTCTATTTACCCTTTTTCATATATTCTATTTTCTTATCTCAGATATTTTCACACCGTTTTGTAGCTGAAATTATCCTCCATCAATTGAGTGGTCAAACACCCTGATTAAAAATGATTTTTGAGAAAATCACTAAATATAAGTTAAAACTCCACTAAAACACCGAGCTAAAAAACCACGGTTTTTTAGTGTTAGTTTGGTGCGATTTTCTCAAAAATCATTTTTAATCAGGGTGTTTGACCAATCAATGGATATAGGAGAATCTCAGCTACAAAACAGTGTAAAATATTTGAGATAAGAGAAAATAATATTTGAAAAAGGTATCTGAAGTTAAGTAGTAGTCGATGTCAAAAAGTAGCCGTAAAAGTTTCCCCCATTAATTTTTTTTCCAGAAAGTGTTTAGAAATGCTTCTTGTATCTTGTTGTGCAGAAAAAATGAGTTCGGGGTGATTTTGGGTCACTTTTCAAAAAATCCTAGTATGGGGGTGGGAAGTAGAGAAGTGTCTGAAATACGGAACCTTTCTAATCGCTCTCATTTTTCTAGACGACAAAGCAATGGATGAAGAGTGGGTCCAAGTGCAAAGAAAGCAGCCTAAGCGGGAAAGATTGCATGCCGTAGCCGAATCTTCAGACGATGCCATCGAGCAGCAAACATCCATGGAGCTCCAGCCAAGTCAGTCAGAGCCTACAGATCAGCCTTTCTTTGAAGCAGTGCGCGAATTGGTCAGAGGTGTTCTCGACGAATGGACAAGCTATCAGCTGGCGGTGCAGGACCAATTGGGCGGGTCAAGAACTTCAGATAAAGACAAATGGTTGGGAGACGTTCTGGCGCAATACCTCACTGACTGCGATAATAAGGTAGTTCATTTGCGTTGGTATAGTCAGTCGAGATTTATTTAGTTATATTTTCAGAGTATGGATTCAAACGAGCTAGCAGATTGGCTGGATGACATCCTCGATGAGGAGTTCAACTTGATCGTGGAGGTGAGCAATGGTTAGAAGCGTAATGTATAGACGCTTCAAGAAATTCGCTCCTTTTGAAATATTCATAACTTTTCTTCTAGGTCGTTTTTTTTAAATTCTGATTTTACAGACCGATCTGTTTTGCAGACAATTTTTTTGGTATATTACGTCAATAACATTGTCTTCGCTTGGTCCCCCATGGTTTTAGTCTTGGTCTCTGAATGGCTTCTAGATTGACAAAGCTCAAACCATATTGGGAACGAGTAAAATCGTTCTTTTGGCATTATACGCCAAAAAATATTTTCGTCGAGTAAAATCAATTTCTTTAAACAGAACTTCGAAAAACGCTGTAGAAAGTTAGTTATTATCGTTATAAAAGGTGCGAATTTATTGAAATACCTTATAATAGGCTTATTAACCTCATCTTTTACTTCAGGACGGGAGTCTGGAGATGGTCGCAGAGAAGCTAATAAAAGAAGTTCAGAACATGCGCTAGTTAATATCCTCCCTCGTAAATTTGTTATTGTTGTTATTATCGAATAAAAAATTATGACCTGGTTTTCGTAAACTGATTTCGAATCTGATAGCCATCTTCTAACAAGAATGACGCCGCCGCCAGGCGGCGGCGTCTCTAATTTTCGGTACTCTAATTTTCGAACTAATTTTCGGCACATTCATTTAATAGAATTCTGTCAAATTTTGATAAGATGATTCAAATCCAACAGAAAAACAAGAGAAGAAACTAATTTGAAGGATCATGCTTACCTGTTCAAATTTGTCCCGCCAATTTGAATTTTTTTTTCTTAATCATTGAACTTCTATACGGATTTTTCAGCCTGGTTTCTAACAAACAAGGCCCATAATTTAATTTTAAACCAAGTTCAAAAATACGTGCACAAGCTCAATGAATAAGTTTTTTTTGAATTTGCGGGAACAAATTTAAACAGGTGAGCATGCGCCTTTAATGAATATCACAAAAGATAATCCCAAATTTTATTCGCCTTCCCTACCCTCGCACATCCTCACTCGCACACCCCTACCTTTGCACATCTGCTTTCCGGCGGAATTTCTTGACCTGGTCTATTAAAATTTAATTTGTTTTTAGTTTATAAAAGGGGCATGCTCGTCGCGATGGAATATTTTGAATGGCGGGTACCAGGTAAATTCAAACTAGAATTATTTCAGAATAAATTTTAGTTGAGTACCGTGCGGGCAATAAGTAATCAAAAATTCTTCTTCTTTTCAATAACATTAGTGGCCTAGTGTGATAGCGGCGGCGAACTGCGACAGTTGGTCGTCGGTTCGATTCCCACTGCAGGTATAATTTTTCCTCGACTTTTCCAAAATTTCGTTAAATTAATTCTCGTTTGATACCCGCCTTCAAATATTCCCATCGGCGACGAGCATGCCCCTTTAAAATAAAATTTAAAAATTTTCCATACATTTTTTACTTTTTCCAGATGCCAAATGTTCGTCGTGAAGCCTTGACGTGGAGTCAGCTTTTAATTAAGGACAATACTTTTTCTCCGACTAAAACACTTTTTTTCCGACTAATTTCATTTCCGACTAAAACACTTTTTTCTCCGACTAAAATACTTTTTTTTCCGACTAATTTTCTTTTTTCTCCGACTAATTTTATTTGTTTTCCGACTTATTCGCTTATTAATGTATGAACAAGTTTTTTATTTCTGTACTTCTAGCTATCATCAACTATGTCGGCAAGGCTGCAAGAAAGCGATTTGTTGGTAGAGCGAAACAAGCGTGGTCGTGCAACTGTCTACAGCCAGCTTGAGGAATTCACAGATGAAGAGGACTTTAATCGTTGGTTTTCGGGCGAGAAAAGCAAATGGAAAATTTTCTAGAAGAAGACAAAGAATTGATGCGACAAAAATTTGGGTTCAACAGCTCTGAATTTGCAAAGAAAGATTCAGGTAACTGCTTTTTCACGATAAATTAATCTTTAATCTCGTTTCAGGATACGCGTCGGAATGAGAGAGATTCCCTGCCACCATCGATCAAACAGATAGAGAACTTCAAGTGCCGGCAGAATAAAAGCGAAGCAATTGTCTCCTTGGAACAGCTGAAAGCATATGCCATCAGAAATGCTGCCGTCCCAGAGGAAGATGAAAACAAGACCTTCGTATGTGGATTTGCTTCATCAGTGATTAGTGAGAAGATCGTCTTTTGCCTTACTTGGACAACTGTGAAATTGAGAAGGTTCCAGCAACAGTCTAAAATGATTCAAGTGGATGCTACGTACAAGCTCAATTGGCATGGTTTTCCAGTTCTCGTAAGTAAATTAAGTTTTGTTACGCACACTTTTTATGGCAAGCATAGGTATGTGGATTTTCGGTCTCATCGCAGCATTTTTGTGGGACATTCCTGGCGCTTTCCTCAAATGAAAACACGTGGTGCTATGAGCGCTTTTTTGCGGCAGTTTCATCGTTTCAGGAAGATTGGTCGTCCAAACTTGCTTCTAGAGCACTATCATTTAGTTAAATCCTGGTTTTGTTATTGTTTCTTGTCGTGAAATCGTGGTATGTTGGTAAATAAACTTCGTGGCGTGTAGAGGTGGTAGTTTTGCTATTTTACTCAAGCAAGCAGTTTCATGGAGTTTGACTAAAGTTAGCGTACTTGGAAACAATGAGAAAAAATAAGAGTGGGATGTAGAGTTTGGAGTACTTTTCATAATTTTATCTATAGGGTGAAAACTTAGCTTTTTCAATGTCCTTGCTTTTTCTTACTCTCTTTAAGTAACCTATTTCACAGTACTGTACTGAAAAGTGAGAATATAATGTGTATATCGCTAAAAATCAAGGCATAACAGGACAAATAAAAAGGTAGCTGAGTCTACTGATAACAGTCAAGAACACCAATATAAGCATTTAGATCGGTGAAGTAAGCGCATCACTGCTGTTAAATATATCAAAAAAACAGAAAAATTAGATCAGAGACCTTAGATTCAGGGTCATATAGACGGACGAGGAATTAGTCGGAAAAAAGAAAATTAGTCGGAAAAAAAGTGTTTTAGTCGGAAATGAAATTAGTCGGAAAAAAGTGTTTAGTCGGAAATGAAATTAGTCGGAAAAAAAATATTTTAGTCGGAAAAAAAGTGTTTTTAGTCGGAGAAAAAAGTATTGTCCTTTAATTAATCTACAAAATTGACGTAGTTCATTGTGTCAACTTTAGTCCATGTCACAGCGGTCCATCAATGCTAAATTTTAAATCAATTTATTTTCATTAATTATTATTATTTTTTGAAAAAAAAACTAATCAAAAAAAACAAAAATGGTAAAAACCCAACTCGTATCAATCCCGACTCGCATGTCCAACTCGTATCAATCCAACTCCCATGTCCCAACTCGTCTCATTTTTCCTCCTCCTCATTTTGACTCGTCTTCATTTAAGACCGTATATAGTTTAACTTTCATTTTTACTTCGAATCCATGATTTATTCATTGGTGAGAGCCTTTTCTTAAGAATTATCTCCTGATTGATCTAATTTCTGTTTTCATTATTATCCTAGGAGTATGAGTTCTAATTTGTCAGATGGCAGCGATCATTACACATACTCGAAGTATAGGGTATGAAAAGTTGGCAGTCACGCAAGCAGATGACTCAAAATGTATTACGTGGTCCAGCATCTACAATGGCTTGAAAGCTGTTCGTTACGCTTGCACAGGTTGCGTTCACTCGTTGATCGCTGGAAGAAAAGAAAGGGCCATGTGGAGAATATCATCTGCCGATAAAAAGAGCAAATCGAAGTGAAGATGTGTGGATATTTTGGCTTTTTACTCAATTTTAGGTTGCTTTTAGAATTCTTTGTCGAAGCTAGACAAGCAAGTGTAGCCAACCGAAAGGCAACTTCGAAAGCATTTGGTCGTGCTCGACGAAAGCTTATTCCGATTGTCCCGGATTATGAATCTTCGCTGTACGAAGAAAACTTAAAAATACTTACGAGGAAAACTCAACAAAGCGAGGATTGATTCAATCACATGAAAAATACGGGAAAAAGCACGGCTAAAGTTTAGAATGTGACCTTTTTCTAAAAATGGTCAAAATCAGTTTTTTTAGTTGTGTAACATTGTAAAAAATGCTCAGCATTCATTTTTATTGTTGGGAAAGCCAATTTTTTGGTTCTGAGAAAAAAAAATTTTTTCGAACCACAGGGGGGGTATCATGGTTTTTTAGTCAAAATTTGAAAAATTTAAATTGGCGCCTTTTGAATTTAAAAGGGATTAAGGGCTGTATAGGGAGGGGAAGGGAATAAAGGGGCCACTAATCACACAGGGCCACTAACAAGAAGATGTTGAACATAGTTTTGAATACTGGGGCCTACCGCATAAATAAACTCTGGTATTGCATGCTTTTCATGCATCCAGAGTCACTTTCGAGTGATTTGTGTCTAAGGTATGTGGGTGTGCGCATCTCAACTCCAAGCCCCCAAGCCCCTGCGCCCCCGAGGAGGCTTGAGAGTTAGAGATGCGCGCACGCACTTACCTTAGACATGATTCCGAGGAGTACACTTGATCATAAAATGCATATAGAGTCTATTTTTGCCACGGCCCGAGTTGAAAAACATGGTGAGGCAGTCGAAGAATATAGATAATCAAATTTATAATGTTCTGCCATAAAAGTGGCCCCCTTTTATTCCCTTCCCTCCCTATACAGCCCTTAATCCTTTTAAATTCAAAAGGCGCCAATTTAAATTTTTCAAATTTTGACTAAAAACCATGATACCACCCTGTGGTTCGAAAAAATTTTTTTTCTCAGAACCAAAAAAATTGGCTTTCCCAACAATAAAAATGAATGCTGAGCATTTTTTACAATGTTACACAACTAAAAAAACTGATTTTGACCATTTTTAGAAAAAGGTCACATTCTAAACTCCAGCCAAAAGCACTTTTTATCGGGGGTTCGTGTTTTCACCATTGCCTTGCTTTGTGAAAAGTCTAGAGCTTTCTAGATGAAACTATGCTGCTATTCTGCTACTTTTGTGCTGCTACTTTTCTATTTGAGTCTAAGCCTAGAAATTCTGAGTGATGGAAACTTCAAGTACAACCCAGTAGCATCTTACCAAGTTTATCGAGTATTTGGATTTGTCAGGAAAGGTTCTAAGAATCACTCAGTTTCCCTGTTGACAGCTCTTATACAAAAGAAAGACGAAGGGACATACCGAAAGATGTGGCAAAAGCGTGTTTGAGTTATTTATTCAGTTTGTGGTTAACTGTTTTGATTTAGTTGCGCTAGAGTTAGTGGATCTTGGACTCGGTGAATGGAAGTGTAAATTAGCTCATTTCGATCATGAGACTTGTGCTCGCGAAGCTTCAAAAAACAATCTCGGATGTCGTGATCAACATGTGCTGCTTTCATACCAAACAAGATCTAAACCGCCAAGTGATATTTGATTACATTTAAAGATGCTAATCGTCGAAAACTTCAGATTCAACTGAAATTTGATACATGATAGGCTACACTGAGGTTCCAACTGGAATTGAAGAGGATGATGACGCAGCGTTGAAGAAAGGAATGTAGCTGAATTTTTGTGAATATGTCTTCTTAATTTTTTTTTGATTAGCCTTTTTTGATTCAATGTGTTTGCTTGTAATAAAAGAAAAAGGGTCTTAAATTAGGGCCTTTCGACCTATAGTCGGGTCCGAAAAATCGCTATCCGCAATTAACTGTCATCAAATCGGAGTTTCCGGAGGCGGCGATTTATTGAGACTCAACTACACAACTATTTTTTTTAACAGGTGTGCGCTGGGGGAGCGGAGGAGGCGATTAGTCAAAATACTTTCCACTGGTACTTGTTAGGATATAGGATTAGGACGAGTTGAAATTAGGACGAGGAAAAATTGTGACGAGTTGGGATTGATACGAGTTGGGACTAAGACGAGTTGGGATTGAGACGAGTTGGGACATGCGAGTTGAGATTGATACGAGCTGGGTGTCGTTCACAAAAATTGCTCCGCCGCCGCCTTCTCAAAACCGCCTCGCCACCGCCGCCTCTGCCTGCGTTCGAAAATTTTTGTTTCTAGATTCCCGCCTCCGCCTGCGTTCAAAAATTTTTATTTCTAGATTTCCCGCCTCCGCCTGGCGGCCCCGCCGGGGGAGGCGGGCCGCCGGCGGTGCCGCCAGTCGGGGTGCAGCTATGTTCGTGACACTTTCTGACGAAACTTTTTGTAATTTTTATTGAAAAACATCAATGTTATATAGAGAAGTTTCGCAAAAGTCACTTCTAATAGTAAAATCTTATTTTAAATCTGAATCCGTTGAGATCAGATCAAAATGATTTTTTTTAAGTTGAGATATAGCTACTTTGAGTCAACAAGTCAGAAAAGTCGCACCCCTGGCCTACTGAAATGGATATCTCAGCTCATAACAATTATTTTGATCTGATCTCAACGGATTCAGATTTAGGATGAGATTTTGGTATGAAGGATGACTTTCAAAAAACATTTCTATATGAAATTTATGATTTTCAATAAAAATTACAAAAAGTTCCGTTTAAAGTGTCACGAATTGATATTCAGCCCTTCTTTCCGTTTTTGTTCAGTTGCTGATTGGCTCATAACCATATAATCTACATTTTGAATCTCTGTTAAAATTTTACATGAAAATTAAGAACTTTATGTGATTTTCAAGCCGGGTCTGTCATTCTCTCCAGGTGCAATTTAATTATTTTGTTTTCTTTTCTTCGATTTCTATTTGGCCTTTGGTGTGTGTAAGAACTACGAATGCATCAGGCACTGTTCTAGCAGTAAAATTATTGGCCCTTCTTGAGTAGGATAGTCGGACTGCGTGACATAGTGGGTGCCCGTTTCCTGGGCCGTCCCTCGCCGCCCCGTCCGGACGGTCTAACAATTGGCACATCAAATCTGAACGGTTTACTTTTAAAACATGAACTACCTTGTTCTAATGCAAAAAACAGATCGACCGTCCTTGTCCGTATATTTGGTAGTCGACCGACCGCCACTGTCCGAAAATCTTTATTTCGAAAAAAATGACAATTTTAGGACGGTGGCGGCCGGTCAATTGTAGGCGGACGGGCATGGACGGTCGCTGTGTTTTTCGCACTAGAACATGTTAGTTTATGTTCTAGAAAGAAGACCGTCCATATTTGTTGGGACAATTGCTAGACCGTCCGGACGGGACCGGCCCTTCCAAGTCGGACGGGCGCCCCACTATGCTGTGTGAATGTACAACTGAACGAATTGTCATCTGTGCAAATAGGATGTAGGCCAATGAACTGAACTTCGCTCATTTTATCTGTTCTATGGGTAATCGCACAGTAAGTTAATAAATTTGTGCTCAGTGAGCCAGTCTTTTGTGAGAAGTTTCGATTGGTTTGCCTGATTATAAAGGTCAACCAAAATTGACCATCTCTGCAGTCAACCTAATTCTCATTCTACAGTCAACACTCGATTTAACGTCACCCTGAGGGACCGGTCCTAAGGTGACTCTAAATCCAAGGTTCACTTTGACCGAATTTTAGTCAAATCCAACCAAATTAGTCCATTTTCGGGTGACTTTAAGTCTAAGTTTTTTTATTTTAATATGCCTACCAAATTTTTTCTTTATTCTTGCCTACTTTTATCAAAAATTACCATCATTGTTTACTTCTTTCTGGAGAAAAGATGAACTTTATACAAATTCAATACTGAACATAAATAAAAGACAGAAAGAAGAAGAACACAGCCTTGACAGCTAGCGGTCAGTCGGGGAAGAAGAAATAATTGGGCATGGAGAAGTTGCGCAATTGTGGGGGTTAACCTCAACTTCTCCTCCTACTCCTCATTATTTGGGGTGATCCGTGGAGGGAGGCATCCATCATCAACAACCAAAATTTCTTCAATAATCCTTAGCTCTTGGAAGAGCAGGGATTACTGAGTGCAAATACACACAGCTCATCATTTCCGCTCATGAAGTCTTTTGAATTGAAGTGGTCTCTACTGGTCATGCAAATGCTCACCATCCTGAAAGGCACATCCTAAGATTTTGCAAGAGTTGACTATTTTACTTAGTTATTGAAATTTACCACTATTTTTATTCTTTGAGTACTTTTCATTGCTTGTTAGTTGAAAATGAGTAAACATAATGCAAACTTACTGGTCAACCTTTCTTCCAACCCTGTTTGATCTGAACCAATTTTTGTGGCCGGTTGGCCCAAAAAGGTCAAAGAAAGGAATATGTACTTTTTTGCATGGTCGTCTTCTGTTGATTGTAGTGCTACAGTTGGTTGTAGGTGTGTTATTTGAAAAATTATAAGTATGCTATAAAAACTTTGATTACCAAAAAATGCGACACTAATTTTTTAAGGATCAACCACGAGACAATTTTTCAATACAGTTAAGTAACGATAACCCGGCACCTTCTCGAATTCGACCTCCAGATGCGTGAAGGACTTTTCTACTCCTATTATTGTGCTCGTTTCTCAGTCGTCTATCGTTTTTTTGTCCGAAAAGTCTCAAATATTTCGACTTTGTGGATTGTCAATATAGTACTTTTCTAGAAAACCGCGGGTTCTATTACCGAAAAACTCATTTTCAGAAACGACCTACAAGGTGTCCCAGAAAAAATAAGTATTAGGCTTAGGAACTTTGGAACTTATATATTTTTTATCGAAACCCTGATGAACATTGTCATGTACAACTTTATACCCAAAATGACAACAGTGAGCTGGGCTACATTTTAAGCACAAAACTGTATACCGTATTCACTCTATTAACTCCCCATGAGGAGTTATTTTTCAACGCTCAAAAAATCGGAAAATTTTTAGGTCGATTTTGAAATTTTTGGGTGCTCAATCACAGTTTGAAAACTGAAATTAGGTAATCTCGTAGTAACTAAGAAAACGCAAAAAACAGATTTGCAAAATGTTTGCTTTAGGCTGAGATATGGGGTCCGTAGGGTGGGGACTTATTAGAGGGTGGAGAGTTAATAGAGTGAATACGGTATGTACATGTCTGCAAAAGTGGCGATGAAAAAATTCTTTTAAAATCCCCAAAAAATTACGATGTCCAGAAAACGTTTAGGATATATAGTCTTTTTTAAATTTTGGGTTCATTTCTTTAAAGTGGCATGGTCACCTGTTCAAATTTGTCCCCGCCAATTCAATTTTTTTCCGAATCATTGAATTTCTGTACGGATTTTTCAACTTGGTTTCTAACAAAACTACACTTAAAATAAACTTCTAGGCCTTGTTTTGTTAGAAACCAAGCCGAAAAATCCGTACAGAAATTCAATGATTCGGGAAAAAATTGAATTGGCGGGGACAAATTTGAACAGGTGACCATGCCCCTTTAAGCAACCATACAATCAAAATTAAGTTCTGATTACTAACATCGTTTCCTGTCCACTATAATTCCAAGATATACAAAAGTTCTAAGATGATTTCGAGAGAAAACATAATTACGAAAACCTTAGGTGATCAGTGGGCACTTATGTACCTGGGGGCCCTTTGTCAACTGTGAATGGTGTTTCAACGTCTTCTAAGTAAATTTTATACGCTAGAAACGATAAAAAAGTTGTTTCCCAACGTTATTCCTACTAAAAAGTTAGGGTTTCAAAAATTTTTGGTAACCATAAGTTGACCAACCTGAATACACGATATGGGTGGGTTAGCCGTGAAATACTTTGATATTGACTATTTGAGGGCAGGGATAGGTTTAGGCTAAGGCTTTACCAGGCAAAATGGCAGTTGCTTTGGAATGTAAATGTGTTTGCAGTGTGCCATGCTTGCATTGGCTCGGCCAGAGTTACCAATTTACCTGGAAGACAATCAGCTGCTCTTCGCAACAAAAATGCAAAAGTGTTGGCGGCGCCCAACTTGGACAGGGATATGCGAGCTGCCAAATGTCAGAGAGCTGATTTTGGGATTTACAGGGCGGATGGTATGTCTTTTTATACAGTTTACTATATTTTTCACAGGTACCTTTTTCAGTAATAACATTTTTTATGTTTTAGAGCTGCGAGCCTTGGCCAGTGTCTACGAGTACATTTCCAACCAGGGCAGATCCCCAGCAATGAACAAGGCGATTATGAAAGGAGGAAAGCATTTAAATTGCCATTTCGACTCTGAAATGGAGGCTTGTGGCTGGTATAGCATGCCTATGAACACAGCTGACACATTTCAAAAAGGTCGTTTTGAATCTTTCTTTGAGTTGGAGAAGTTTGACTGCACAAGTGATAGGAGTTTTCCATTTGGTAGGTATTACAGCAGGGGTGGGAATGAAAATTTCCAAAAAGTACATTTTCCAAAAAAAAGATTTTCGGGTCGAAAGTTTTTTTTCCACAACTCGTGATTAATTTTGGCTGGATTTTATTTTAGTAACTCCTTATGAAAGTAATTTTAAACTCTTCTTGTCTATTTTATGCAGTCTTAACCATTTGATTCACTTAAAAATTTTCATTATTTTGCGCTAGGCGGAAATGGTATAATTTGGCGTTTAAACCGCGGCGAAAACGGCAGATTTGTCGTTCAAACCGCCGCAAATATGGCACATTTCGGGGCAATACTTTTCAATATCTAATTTTTGATTCGCCTTTAAAAAGAAATTTTAGCTGTGCGGCGTCATAAAAAAAATCACATATAAAAAGGCACTTTTATTTAAAAAAATATCGAAAAATAAAAGAAACCGTATCTACATCATTACAAAAGTTATGAAAATCTGAATCTTTGTATTTTTCAGAAAATATATATTTTTCCAATTTTACAGATGACTATTTTCTTATATTTGGTGGAAGAGAAGTGCCCAAAACACCCAGCAGCAGTCAACTGGAGAATGAAGAGGAAAGTGCAGCTGCTCTAGAAGCTTTTATTCCTTGCCAAGTGGACAAGGCTGTTCTAAAGTTTGAGTAAGCAATGCTTATGATAACTTGTATAACAAGGTTTTTTTAGCTACTGGTCAAATAATGAAACGCCAACCCTCAAAATTTGTGTACTGCCCCAAGGAAATCCTACTCCACAGTGCGAGGTTTGCTACTTTTTAAATGAATTGTGTTTGAATGTACAAAAAAGTGCTGCAGGAGTCTCGTCTAGACCTGAATCCGCTCACCTTTGAAATCCCCAGAGCTTGAAGCCCTTCTATTTGCGCATCCAAGTAGAGAATGTGGGCAAACAAGACATTGTCTTCATTGACAACATACAGTATGAAGGCCGTATATGTCATCTTGTAAGTAATTTTGGCCAATGGACTTACTCACAATTTTTTTGACACAGTTTTTTAATCTGACCTACTGTATTTACTCTAATTTTAGCTATCCCTAAAGTGACAAAATGTACCCAACATCTATTTATTTAAATGTCGTTTGGCTGTCATCCCAATATTCGGTTTATCAACACAGTATGGCTTAAAAACTCTCAAAAATATCATTTGTCACTTTTGGGAGTGGCTATAATTAGAAAAATATGGTACAGTCGAACTTCTATTTAAAGAACCATGAAACTTGATAATTACAGCAATTTGGAAATTTTGAATTCGCGCGGGACCACCCTAATTTTGTCAATAATGTTTTTGGTCTCTTTAGGGTCGTTTAATTCGATTTTCATTATAAATCTAAAATTTTATTTAGTTTTTCTTATTTTATTAGGACAACACGCTCAGCCCAAGCATAGATATCCCACAAGTGACGGATTCGCTAGGTGCAGCAGTAGGACCAGATGAAGATGTAGATATACCAGTGGAAAGTGTAGCCAGCCACCTGCCTTCTATGAAAGTCCCCTTTCTACAGTTGACACACTCGCCATCCCCAGAAATTAGTATAGAGAGTATGGCAGGAGATGACCAGGAAGAGACTTCTTCTGCAATCCCACCTTCTCCTACTCAAAGAGACCATCAAGCACCTAGTTCCACTGCCAGACAGACAGCTGTCAGCAGTCAGCAGTCCAGGCAGCACACCAAAATATCTGAGTTCAACGACAAGCTAATTGTAAGCAACAAGGACTCCAGCAGTGTAAGTCTTTATTGTTGACTATATTTAGAAGATATTCAAACATTGAGCGCAATGCATTTTACAGGAAAGAAATGTGTCGCAAAGCAGAGAAGCCTGCCATGCACTCACCTGCGACTTTAATTATGGCGACTCCTGTGCATACACATTGGCGGGTCTTGGCAGCACGTCAGTTAGCTAAATAATCTACAGCTGTTGTAAAACCTCTATCAATAGACCGCCCCTCTAATAATAACCCTCTCGGAGGGGGTTAAGAATAATTGAGATGGGTGGCTCTATATGTGTTGGGTGGCCTCGAAAAAAATTTGGTTTACCCTATTGATTTCTTTTCAAAAATTTCACCATTTTTTTTACAAAAATACATCATTTTTTATTTCAAATAAATATGTTCCATCTTGTTTTCAAAGCTTTACACTGCAAACGCCATCAAAAATATGCTTAATTTAAGACTTGGGTTTAGATGCAGAATACGCCAGCGTATGTTAGGACGGACTAAAAGGTGTATTTCTTAATCTTTTGTAGCTTGGGAAACATATTCGAGTCCGTCTTAACGTGCGCTGGCCTACCCTGCTCCTAAAGCCTAAACATTAAGAAAAAAATCAAGAAAAAATCAACAGGGGAGGACCAAGGCAATTTTTTTCGGGGGCCACCCCAATACATATAGAGACACCTGGGTTTTGTGATAACCGTTACAAGTCGAATTTCTCCACTCAGCCTATTCAACCTTTTAAATAGTATACATCCCTAAATATTGAGCTGTCCAATAGGTTCGGTTACTTTAAACATTTTTGACGAAATTTTCAATTATCTATATCAAACATTCACATTTTTTTTTGGCACATTACAAATAAAACATTTGGCTTTATATGTGTTCGAGGGACCTCCGAAAAAATATGCCTTGATCTCCGTGTTTTTTGTGATTTTTTAGGCTTCAGACTTAGGCAAGGATTGACCAACGTATGTCGAGACGGACTCAAACATATGTCATTACTTATAAGTTTGCAGAAAAATCAATATGTATTGGAGCACATATTTCGGCTAAACTTCCTCATCCGGTACTCGTCCGAAAACGTGATTTTTCGACATTTAATGCTGTTTTGCCACCTGAAACACACAAAAATGAGTTCTTAGGTGGCGGAAAGCAATTCTCTTACTTGTCTTAGTCATAGTTCCGAGCAAGACTGATGATCGAAAATGCATTAAGAAGCTCTTTTTGCCCAGCTCCAGCAACCAAAACGTGGTAGAATACTCTAAATAGGTGGCTTAGGTGGCTTGGGTGGCTTACCAATAGGTGGCTTACCTTGGTCTCCCGATGAGTTCTTTTTTTTTGTCAAATTTTTTTTTCAAAAATTGCTTTCCACAACCTAAGAACTCATTTTCTGTGAGTCTCAGGTGCTAAAACGGCATAAAAAGTTGAAAAATTTTGTATTTGGCCGAGTAACGGATAAGGAAGTCCGGCCCATATTTCTCTATACTTGGTGTATAATTATAGTAATTTACATAAGAAAGAGGCTGTTTTTTTATTGAGTCCATACCGGAATCTTGCTATAGACTTATGAATAAAAACCTATCGTTGAGTCCGTCCTAACGTATGCTAGCCAACTAATGGCTAGCGTAAGCCTAAAACGCCCCAAAAAAATCATCAGGGGGACCAAAACATATTTTTTAGGTGGTCCCTCTAACACATATAGAGCCAAAAATTCAAAAATTTGAACTTTTTGATCTGTTCCAAAGGGTTGTGCCAAAAAAGATCGAAATTTTCAAATACTTGCGAAAACAATATTTTGCGCAACTAGAGTTTGCAAAAAAGCAAAATGAAAATTTTGACCTATTTGGAACAGTAAATACAGGGTAGCCCGAAAAAATTCGGAAAATTTTGAAAAATTTGCGTAGCTCTTTGCCAACATTGATTTTTATCTAAGAAAATTGATTAAAATAGTTAAGCTACTCAAGAGCACCTCGATTAAAAACATAAAACATTCCATCAAAACGAATACGAATGAGTTGCAGATGAAATTTTTAAAATAAAAATTTCCAATTTGGCCACCCTGTACACCATTTAGAACTTGACTTCACAACCTAGCATTTCAGAGCAGAATGGAGGCTCGGCACGTCTGCAATGGGCAATCCACACACTGGAATACATAGACCTAACCCATATGACGCCAAAATGAGTGGGTTTGCCGCACACAATTTAGCTAAAATAAATATCGCTATTTTAGCTGGTTTCGCTTTTGTGGGCTTAGATGGCAGTGATTTTTCTGGAGAGGTGTTTGTGCTAGAGTCAGCCAGATTTGTGCTGCCAGGAAAGCAGCCAATCTATCTGGTTTTCGACCTCTTTCAGCGCTCTTTAGGTCCTCAACTTAAGGTTGGTTAGCAGCTATAATTAACACATATTACAGGTTCGATTCTACCCAATGTCCATTACTTTTTAGATAATATTTGAAAATAATCATGTTCGAAAATCGAAAAAGGTTATTTTTTAAAAAAGGTGACTTAGCATCGAAAACGGCTTATTGTTAGAAAAGTTGTAGTTATTAAAAAACAAGTAGCAAAATCGAAATACAAGATCGATGAAAGTCAACTGGCAAAAGTTCACAATTATTGAATAAAAAAGTTTTCGACCCAGCTGGGGGTTAAGCCTCAGAGGGTGCTTCCATATCGAGACTTGACTGTGACACCAGGATTGACCGTGCCAGCTTAGGTGTGCATCAACTCCTTCGACAACTGTCCTTACTCAAACCCGCGACTGGACGCTTCCCACTACTGGTTGGTCAACCAAAGAGTACTTTTAAATCCTAATTACGCTAGGAAGGTATGCATATAGTTGCTAATCTTGACAATTGTTTAAATGCATGTTTTAGGTTTACTTCATAGCTGGAAAAGTGAGGCAAAACCTGTTTGTAGCCATAGACAACATCAGACTCCAAAGGTTGGATACATCCGACTACTGCAGTGTCTCTTCCGAGTTGGTCCAACAACTTGAAGAAAATAATAATTATGAAGATGACACTCAACAAAAACTGCTCTAAATTATAAAAAGTTAAAAAAAAACACTTATTTTATTCAAGACAAAAATCAAGACTCAATCCTTGGTCACACTCCTTGGTTTTGTTTTGAAACAGATGATCGCGACAGGATTTTTCAAGCTTAAAGTCAGCATTTTGCCTGTCCCTTAAAGTTGATATTTAATTTTGTAAAAAAAGGTGCATGTAAAAAAATTACGGATATGATACGGATTGTATCATGAAATTGACTTTTGAAAGCACTGAGTTTAGCTAATTTTTCATACGTTTTTACACAAATATCTTTAGGAGGCAAAGAGTAAATTGAGTGTTATGCGGGGTAATCCTTTTTAAGTGTAAATTTTTATTCTACTCAATTTTATGAATTTTTTATTATTAAAAAAGAAAACACGGACATGTAGTTCTGCGACTCCAGTTTCTAATGAGATACCATTTGTAACAACATCTTTGCAAAATGTAGCACAAAAAAGTAAAGGTGTCGCGAGCGGCCACGGCCAACAGCTCGTGAATTGGAAAAAGGGGAATGGAGGGGATATTTGATCCCACTCCCTTTGGATCCGCAGGGAAATGCCTTAACCAGTAGGCCACCAAACCCCAGACTGGGAAAGTGAATAATTTTGTAGACATCACTTGCGTCGAAGACGCAACAAAGGTATAAATCAAATTAGAACAATTATTTGATTCATACTTTTACTTTTTTTTGTTCTACATTTTGTAAGCATGTTGTAATAAATGGTACCTCATTAGAAACTAAAGTCGCAGAGCTTCTCACTTTTTAACACGGGAACGGCTGTACGTCCTGATGGTATGTCCTTGTGCAGAATTTCACGCTGAGCACGATGGTGAAAAAAGTAACTCTACGGTGGTCAGTGGCCTTTGTGAACCGTCAATGTCACGATTTTTGCCTATGCCACTTCAAAGAGATAAAACATGCCAGTGTTTCGATATATTTATTATATTTCATGTGCAGAAGAAAGCGCAGATTGCGAGCTTTCAAATGACATATCGTGGGAAATTTTTGCTTACAGAAACCATTGTGCTTTTTTCAAAAACGTTGTCAATACCAAAATTTGTACAAAAAAGTGCGCAAACACTTTTTTTTAGTTGTTGGTACGTACCATTCGACAAAGCAGGAAAAACTGCACCATATAGTGCTAAGAAGTAAGCTAAAACAAGGCTTTTGGAGTATTTAGAAAACCTTCAAAAGTATATTCCAAAAGGCATCTTGACCTGAAACTTCGATTTCGCCAAATAAATCTGAAATTCTGACACCCGATTCGTGTTTAGCATGGTCGATTTACTAATGAAACTGTCCTTTGATTGTCACAGTCACTGTCAAATTTCGAATTCCGCTTGATACAAAAATCATTTGAAATTTGGAAAAATTTGAATTTAAATAATTTTTGTCTTGAGCGGAATTTGAAATTTGACAGTGATTGACTGTAACTATAGTCGGGGTCAACTTTTAGGGTCAACTTTTTCTTAAATTCAAAAAATGTCAATATTTTTCTTAATATTTTTTTTTCGATATTTATGACCCTAGGGAAACTTTTTAAGCTCTACACGAAATAATAGGCAGTTTTTCCGACTGATTTAAAAAAATCTGACGCAGAAAAATCGGTGAGTAAAAAAAGTTGAGGGGTCAACTAGGGTCAACTTAGGGTCAACTTTTGCTAAAATTTTGTAG
Source organism: Ditylenchus dipsaci (assembly GCA_004194705.1). Classification (NCBI taxonomy): domain Eukaryota; kingdom Metazoa; phylum Nematoda; class Chromadorea; order Rhabditida; family Anguinidae; genus Ditylenchus; species Ditylenchus dipsaci. The sequence continues at coordinate 243,528 of SADC01000870.1, read as the reverse complement.
AGACAGGATTTTGAATTTCTGTTAAAACTATTTTGTAGAGCTCAAAAAGTTTAGTGGGGGTCATGAATATCAGATTTGGCACTTTCCCATTAAAAAATTGATATTTTAGCAATTTTGACAAAAGTTGACCCCAAAAAAGTTGAGGGGTCAACTCGACTATGTTTACAGCCATTGTGATAATCAAAGGACAGTTTTTAAGTAAATTGACCTTGCTGAACACAGAAGCGTCAGAAGCTCAGTTTTGCTTAACAAAATCAGAGCTTTAGGTCAAGATGCCTTTTGGAATATACTTTTGAAGGTTTTCTAAATACTCCAAAAGCCTTGTTTTGGCTTACTTCTTAGCACTATATGGTGCAGTTTTTCCTGCTTTGTCGAATGGTACGTACCAACAACTAAAAAAAGTGTTTGCGCACTTTTTTGTACAAATTTTGGTATTAACAACGTTTTTGAAAAAAACACAATGGTTTCTGTAAGCAAAATTTTCCACGATATGTCATTTGAAAGCTCGCAATCTGCGCTTTCTTCTGCACATGAAATATAATAAATATATCGAAACACTGGCATGTTTTATCTCTTTGAAGTGGCATAGGCAAAAATCGTGACATTGACGGTTCACAAAGGCCACTGACCACCGCAGAGTTACTTTTTTCACCATCGTGCTCAGCGTGAAATTCTGCACAAGGACATACCATCAGGACGTACAGCCGTTCCCGTGTTAAAAAAGACAAATTTAATGAAAACAGGCAAAATGAAAATTTGCCCCAAAAAAGGATTACCCGTAATTGTGATGTACGATATAAAAATCAATTGGTTTCATATGTCAGTAATTTTTTGACAGTATGAATAAATTCAATATAAAACAAATTTATTTTTCTTCACACTGTTACCGACTGTGAAATTCAAACAAGACTGCAAGAACTTCATCTAAAAGTAAAAATAAATTTAACCAAAGACTAAAAATAAATTTTCACCTACCAGAAAATTTCCAATATTCTTGGCAAACGTCCCGACATTTTGCAAAAAATTATTCCGAGCAAGACTCTTGATCAAAAATGCATATAGAGACTTTTTTTGTCCAGCTCTAATGACCAAAACGGGGTAGAATACCTTTTTATAGTTCTTTTGTTTATTTCAAACTGACATTAATATTATTAATATTCATATCAATTAATATTAATAAATTGCTTTTTTCATATGGACGCCTGAATTTTTATTGGACGTTTAATTTTTTTCTCGAACGCCCCATTTTTGGACGCCTAAAGCGACTATGGCCTAAAGCGACTATGGACGCCTGAAGTATATTTTCATTACGACAAGTGAATCTATGTCTAACAATACAAATAATTCAATTCTTCAACTCGAAAAACAAAAATCAATTCGAAAACATTATTGACAAAATCTATGTGGCTCGCCCGTATTCAAACCTTTGAAATTACCATGATAAGGAGGAGACATGGCCCTGTCCATTTATTGTTATTTTACACTCTCAGCTACCTTTAAATTCATTGTATTTTCGGCTATTAATAATAGCCAACAACTTTCAATTTTCGCCAATCAGGCGTGCAGGTCACCCTCCATCCAGACAGCTATATACATATTTTGCCGTTATTATGCACAAACTATTTCCCAGATCCTGGGAAATGCATGTCATCATCATCATTTTCAAGATAACCCACCAATAAAAAGGCATTGCTTACCGCCTCATTTCCATGCTTAGTAAAAAGAGGCTGTTAGGAGAAGACGTTTTCTTCCTTATCCTCCTGACCATTCAACCGTTCTTTCCCCTTCTTTTTTAAGTTTCGAAGGATTTGGTTTCTTGTTCTTTGCTTAACTGCATTTTGATAGCCAATTGTAGAATGTGGATGTACAGATGGACGACTGCTTGCCTCTGGCTACTACTGATAATCCATGGCAAGTCTCTTTTGGGTTTATCTTTGACCTCCTGGGTTTATACTAAGGTTGTGAACATTACCAATAAAAATATTTTGCCTGTATTTCACCAGCAAATCACCGAAAAAAAATAAAATTATCCAAATGCCAAAACCATAACTAAATGATCATAAAATTATATATCTCTTTAGCAAACAAAAAGTTACCGGTAAATTACCGTTTCACAAACCTAGCCTATATCATTGAAGAATATTTAATCTTAACCGACCTAACAAGTTCCGCACCTGTTTATCGAAAAAGAGTAGCTAAAAATTAACAAAGCTGCTTAATGGGCAAGGTGGAGTTGGTTAATGTCGGAAAAGTTTAGCTAGAGTGCGGAATCTCATGCCAGAGTGGCCAAAAGCTAATAAAAACTATTTTTCGATGTTTATTAAAGAAGGAGGGGACATAAATGGTCAGCACCGGCGGCGATCTAACTATGCAACAGAAGGACACCAACTTTGTTGACTTTTGTTGTTGTTGTTTTTACTATAGTTTGTAATCTTTATACAGTATAGCGCATAGTGCTGTAAATCCTGGCTCTGCTAGAATTTGGGCATCTGTTTTGAGCAGTTATTGATATCACCAGTGATGGCCTCGGTGCCAAGTCGGTGCAGCTATTTAGAAAGGGTTAAATGATTTTTTTTATTCCTGGCCCGGTGCCGATGTTTAAGCTATCTTATACGGCATCGGGCTGGTGATATTAACAACTGCATGAAACATTTGATCGAATTCTAGCCGGTGCCGGATCTACTCAAACGAATACCCAAAAATCGCAGCGCAATACTGAAAGATGAAAAAAAATGTAATTCAGTTTTTCAAGAAAAAATTGCTCCATTTTATATATCTGTTTATTTCAATCCTCTAAATTTTGTACCAATTCAGGCTCCTCTGGCTGTCAACCATTTTCTCAGCAGCAGCAACAAAATCCTACCAGCTATTGCCCCTCTTGTAACGATGGTCCCACCTACAATGCTCCCAGCCAATTAAATGCTCCCAACCAATACTATGCCCAAATACCTCAGCAATCACCAATACCTCCATTCGCAGTCGCTCCACCAGTCAACGGTCCTCTACCACAACAGGATGCTCTGCCTTCTGGCCTGAATAGCAATGACTTGAATGTGGCTGAAGTTAAAGGCGAAGAAAACAAACTGGTATTTGCTGTAGACACTACTACCTCCCCACTTCCACCAGCCAACCCTTTTGTGGGTGTAGTAGAACAGGAAGTGGATGTCCGCTGCTCAACTCCACAAGAATTCGGCAGTGTGAACTCGCTGCTCAATTGTTTGCAAGTGGAACATACACCATTTGCAGGTCAAGCTGGTAACGTCCAGAGCAATCATATGCTTAACTGCACTTTTGATGGCGCAAAACAGGAGGATTGCAGGTAAGTGGGTGAGAAGGGAAGTTCTAGAAGTTTCATTTATTCTTAACTTTTCAAAATTCCGAGAAAAATTCATTTAAAACCAAAAACCTGGCATACGAAAAATTGTCTTTTTTGCCGGGATTTTCTCAGATCCTTTATAGCTTTACTCGTATACCGTAAAACCTCTATTAATCAGGCCCCCTCTAATTATCCGGCCCCCTCTAATAAACCGGCCCCCTGGAAGGGGGTTGAAAAATAATCCGGCCCCCTCTAATAATCCGGCCCCTTTCAAAGAGCTTTAAAAGGGGTTTTTATTAATTTTTGGAATGGTACAGAAATTACTAAGTAAGGTGAAATTTTTGACAGTACGATTATCTTGTATAAATTTTTAGTGTCAAAAAAGTATACCCTATTCAAAATTCAAATTTTTTATAATTTAACTGAGGTTTAAAAAGTTTTATGGGTGTCTTGGGTGTTAAAGGAACCATGACTTTTGGGGGGCTAATTGACCATTATTTGATTGCTAATCTCATCACGTTTCCTTCCTTTTTGAACTTTTAAATGTTTTGGGAAAGTTATATGTCAATCTGTACATTCTTGCTTACTATTTTCAAAAAAAAGGCTAATGAAAGAAGGTAGTAACTGAAGTGCAATGTCAAAAGTCTAAATTTTTTAAACAAATTTTATATTAGAATTTTTATTCAAACTTTTATTGTACTTTTTTGTTTTCTATTTCACCAGCTTGTATTCATGGATCTCAGCTTTCTAACGAGCTCTCAAACTGTTCTAAGTCAAGTCTGCAATGAGAAAACTAAGGAGTTTGAAAAAATAGAAAATTTAAGGTTTAAAAAGGAATAAGCTGCTATTTTTTTCAAACTTCTCATTTTTTAAATTTTAGAAATGACCGGTTTGATATTTCGTAAAAAAGCTGAAATTGAGGGCTACAAGCTCGTGCAGAAAGAAATTAAAAATTACAATAAAAGTCTAAATAAAAATTGTGATGAAAAATTTGTTTATATAGCTTACACCAAAACAATTTTTTTTCAGACGGTGCGCATGAGCTTTTGACAAAAATTTGAAACTGTCCGCGTTTTTTTCTGACACACCATGTAGTCATTTTTCAGAAAATACAAATCAAGAATGTCCAAGTTGACTTAAAACTATCCTAAAGTTTAAAAAAAATGCAAAAAAATAAATAAAGAACAATTATAAGAACAGAAAAAAGGTTAATTTAACAATCCCCCCCCTAAAAAGTCATACAACTTTTCAAAAGGTCGAAAAAAAATAATCCGGCCCCCTCTATTAATCCGGCCCCTGGAAAGTAGTTGAAAAATAATCCGGCCGGCCTAATTAATAGAGGTTTTACGGTAGTCGAACCTGGATAAACCGTCAACGCTGAGGGGACCGATTTGGTGGCGGTTTATTGAATGGTGGGGGAGGCAGTGACATTTTATCGGGCTTCAATAAATACCCTTTATTCAAATGAAATTGAAATTCAAAACAATTCGACACATTAAAAAATACAAAACAGATAAAAGTTAAAAATAAGGACATTGATTATACAAATAAACAATAGCGAAAAGCAAACACAAAAAGATTGACAAAACTTCAAATATTTTATTGGATTTTAGGCGGAAATTTGAAAAATGTTGCAAAATATGTTAGGTGGCGGTTTATTCAGGGTAATTTTATTGGACGGGACCGGTTTGGGGGTGGCGGTTCACCGAGATTGGCAGTTTATCAAATCATTCCCTTGTTTCTCTGATGGCCCGCTAACTTTCGCCCAAGGTGGCGGTTTGTCCGGCTTCGACTGTATACTAAAGAATATTGAAATTTGCAGCTTTTATTCGTCCCTCAGGAGCAGATCTTCTTTGGACGAGCCACCTTCCCATCCCCTGTGTTACCAGCCATAGTTCCCTCTTTAATCGAGCTGTTTCATCGAACTCCGCCATTAAACAATATCTCCAATCAGTTACCTGCAGGCTATTTTCTAATTGCTCATGAGCCAGTTGGAAATGACCCCAGAAAATCAGCCATTTTACGCTTGGATATTGCATGTCAAATGGGTTGGTCAAATCTTATCAAAAATTAGGTTTTTATCATGCATGCCAGTGTGCGGTGAAGCTGGGCCAAGTGCCCAAATGTCGAAATCTGTGGAAATTCGATCAAAAAAATAGCAGGGTGCTGAAATATGACTATTTTACATAAAACATAAAATTCACATAAATTACACAGGATAGAGCCTGACTGTGACTTGGAGGAACTTTGATGTAACTTTGTCGGCACATTATTAAGAAGTTTCATACCCAAGTTTATTGTAAACATGCTTCCCAGCTCTGAAGTCTAACAGACAGTAGTGTAACTGTTATTTAAAAGTTCTAAAAATACCTGCTCTCGTAGCAATAACGAATTCGCGTCTAGATGTAGTATATCTCAGAGCTCAGTCCATTGATTAAAAATCGGTTTTTTCGCAACCGATATATGACATATTTTATCATCAGGATTACTTATACTTATAACATGGATCGGATATCAAGCATCAGATCTAAGTTCTGATACACTGAGCTTGTAGCCTAGACTATAATGAACATTTTGGTACTTTAGTTTCATTTTTTAGTCTCACCAAACTTCATATATGGTCGAAAATATCTCTAATTTTTGAGTTTGAAAAAGTAGCCGGGTATTAGGAGGCTTCTTTTACAAATTTAAAAATTAAACGTTTTTGTAAACTTTAGTAAGGCCAAAAAATGAAACTAAAGTACCAAAATATTCCGTAGAATCTCGGCTACAAGCTGAGTGTAACAGAATCTAAATCGGGTCAAACCGGCTTTGAAAATTACATTTATAGCCACAGACGTCAGAAGAGTAATGCTTTTTTTGCATCTAGCGCTAGATCTGGTGCTCGATAGCCGATACATGTTATTATAAGTAATCCTGGAGATAAAATATGTCATAAATCGGTTGCGCGATTTTTTTAAATAATTGGACTGAGCTCTGAGATATTCCACATTATTACTACGGGGGCTGGATAACCCAAGGTTTTTAACAGCTGGCACGTGGCCCATTGTTTTACTTTTCGTAGGAAAAGCAATTTTCGTCCAGGTTCTCGAAAAGCACATTCAAGCTAACGTATTTTCTCTAATTATAAACCCGGGTCTATAATTTTTCAACCTACCCTCGAGGGGGGGGTCTATAATTAGAGACGCGTCCATAATTAGAGAAAATACGGTATTTATCTTGGCAGTAGCTTTTGATCAAATCTCAGCAGCCTTGAATTGATTTTTCAACTATATTTCAACAGATTCAAATTTAGAAAATATTAAGTGCTAAATGTTGGAATTTTTAAACAAATATTAGCGACAGTGACGATTTTTAAAACCCAGCGAGACCCTAACAAAACAACAATTTTAGGAGATGGTTTGCTGAGTTTCGAGTAAGTGGTCTTCAAATCCAAGTTATACCTTTTACCCACGCCTAATTTTTAGTTATTGGAGCAGTTATGAGAACGTTTTGTTGAAAGTGTGCACTAGATTGGACAGAGAGCGCAGATGCACTTCAGTAAGTGGTCTAACACACACTCATAACTAACTTTTCCCCTATTGCAGCAAATAGTGTATGGAATAGAAAGTCCAAGAGTAGAAGTCCAAGTAGTCCATCCTCAACCATCTTATAGAAGCGCCTTTGCTGTAGAAATCATTGTTTCTGGTTTCTTCCAACCAGCAGTTTTTCTAATAGACAATTTGGTGTATGAGGCGAATCTTTGCAGTGGTCCACTGCAAGTGGCTCCTGCTGCCCAGAGAGAATAGATCAAGCGAGGGGGATCTCCAAAATTAAATGGAGTGGAGAAAAGACAGCTACTTTGCTGGCTAAAAAGGCTGCCAAAGCTTTGAGCATATACAATTTGCAAGCTGGGAGTGAAGTTGGAAGGGTTAGTGTAATATTGAGCTGGAAAAAGGGAAATTCATCTAAGCAGTAATTGCTCTGTTGTTCAAATAGCCACGATGGTTTTAAACTTTTTGGTTGAATATTAAAATTTGGGTATATAAAGGGGCATGCTCGCCGCCGATGGGAATATTTTGACAGGCGGGTACCAGTGAAATTCAAACGAGAATTAAAATGTCGTATTTTAGTAAAAGTCAAGGAAAAATATTGATTCTAACAGGATTCGAACAGACAACCGACTGCCAGAGTACGTCAACGTTTTATCACTGAGCCACCTATATTGTTATGTAGTGGAATCACTTTTCATTATATATCGCCGGAAGAGTACACAACAAATTTCTATTTCAAAATACAGGTGAGCAATTTTTTCTGACGAGTTTGTTTTTGCCATAATTGTCTGCAGACGCAACATTTTTTAGCGATCTTTTTTTCATTTTGTAGCTAAGGCTGAAGCAAATTGAGTGATAAGAAACATGCGTATTTGTTGTTTTGCGGTTTTTGTTAAAATTTGATTATTTAATCAACCTGCTGTTTTTAAGATGCAATTCTCGCCTCAAGAACGTGCGAAATGCGTGGAATAGTTCATTAAAGAAGGAAAAAGGGTCGCTAGCAACCAGAAGCGATTCCGAGGTTAATATCGTAGCGTCAACCGCAATGCAAAAGCTCCAGCTGTTAACAGCATCAAAGAATGTTATGCAAACTTCCGAGAAGGTGATTTGAGGCGAAAGGAGAAGACTGGAAACAAGGTTTGTGGTTTTTTTGTCTTCTTTGCTTTGGATTTTTTGTTTAGTGGGTTTGGACAGTGATCTCTCAAGACAAGGTTGACAGAGCTATTGAAGCCTATAGACATCGATTGGAGTACTGCCAAGAAGTGAATGGAAGAAGCACAGAGCAGAAATATGCGGATTAAGAATTTTAGAGTTATTTTAAATGATGTTCTTTTGTTTTTGTTGGATTGCTGTCATTTTTTGATGAAGTGTTATATGCATGTTTGGTACTATTCGATTTCCTACAGTCTTAGCTACAAAATAAAAAAAAGATCGCTCAAAAATGTTGCGTCTACAAAATATATGGCAAAAACAAACTCGTCAGAAAAAATTGCGCCACACTGTAACTCTTTTTTGAATTGAACTGGTACGCGCCTTCAAAAATCGCATGCTCCTTTAAAAATCAACTTTTTCGTGAATTTTACAATAAAAACTTCATAAAATAAGCAAAGAAATCTCATGAATATTATTTTTTCGGCAAAATCTAAACTAGTTTCAATGTTTCAAAATTAATATTAATAAATTTGTAAATAAATAGAATAAAATTAGATCACAGTTGTTGAAGGGAATAAAATTAATAAAATGCGAAATTTCGGTTTTGGCAGTAATTTGAATATTTCGATTTTTTGTGGACCACAGAAAGAGGGACAAAGGCGAAAATTCAAATTATTGCAAAATAATTCACATATTTATGAGTTTTTTAATTTTAAAATATCTGCCAAAAAGGTGAAAAACCCAATCTTGTTGAACACACCCAATAGAAGTTTCAGCCGCGGGTGTACCACCAAGCCAGCCTTGCCAGACTCTACCCTCTGGTTCCTCGATCCACCACTTACTGGCACCTTAAACAACAAGCCAATAACTTTAAGCAGCTCCAGCCTTTGGCACAGTATGAACAATCATCTGTTACAAGAAACAATTTTACCCCAAACAAACTGGGCATACGCAGACTGAATGCTTGTGAACTATTAGGCTGTTCATTCGATCATGAAAATTGGTGTCACTATACTCAACCATCACTGGTTGACAACGGGCTAGCTAGGTTGACTAGTCTATTAAGAAATTTTTAGCTCAAAGCAACAGTTGGTATTTAGGTATGGCAAGTGGCAATTGGCTAGACCAGATGTACGGCCTGAAATATCTAGGAGAATACTTCAGGCTAGCAAAGGTAATCTAATGTTCATAACTTTGAAAACTTATATTGGGAGCTAAGCTAGAGTAGTAAATGATTAAATTGATACTACTGGCCATTGACCGCCCCCAAGGCATATGTTTTCGGCATATGTTTAAAAACGATGACAGGGGGACCAAGGCATAGGTGGCAACCTCAACACTTATAGAATCAATATTGATAAATAATAAGATAAACAGAACGAAATTCGACAAAAACACCAGCAAAATTTGGATGTTCATTTAAAATGCTCAGGCTGCTATCAGCCTAAATTATTCTCAGGCTGCATAATTTAATTCTTATCGGGAAGGCGTTCGTTATCTTGTTAATCGTGTCTTAATCAAGCGTATTATACATTCTACCTTCAGATAAATGGGTAAAATCACTCGTTTTTTAACAATTGAAACAAATTGCAATTAAAGGAACATTGCCGTCTACGACAACGATTGTCCAGCGCCAATTCAAATTTTTTTCCTAATCATTGAATTTATGTACGGGTTTTTTAACTGGTTTCTAACAAAACTTTACCTAAAATTAAATAGTAATTAAATTGAATAGAAGTAAAAAATTTGAAAAATGCAAGTGCTTTTTGCCGCACCCTCTATATTCATAAATTACAATCATTCCTAATATTTTATTTTTCTGTAAACAACTCCTATATTACTTCAATTCAAGGATTTGCCTTCGTCGGTGGACTGGATAACCATTTAGAATTGGAAGGCCAACTGATCTACATCCTGCAATCAGCCAGCTTCAAGCTGGACCATCCAGTCAAGCTGCTATTCGATCTATACCAACGATCCAACTCCATCTCCCTGCAAGTGTGCTTGAACCACCTGGACAACTGCGTGTATGAATCTCCAGCTATAATCAGGCCTAACACTTTTTGGAGGAGAAACCAAATGGTGGAAGTGCCTGTGAGCACGCATAGGGTGAGTGTTGAAGGCTGGTTAATCACTCTATACCAGGGTATTGAAATTTAATTTTTAAAAAGCTTTGTATTTTTTTGGGACTCGAAATCTTTTTTATTTTGAGATTATACGTCAAAATCTTTCAAAAAGTTTTCAATGCTTGAAAATCAATAAGCAGTAGATAAAATGGCACTTTTAGACAAAAATTGGCCAAATTGTACTTTTTAGCCAAATGTACTTTTTCAAAATTTTGAGTTCGCATCCCTGCTCTATACTCACATGTTTTTAGGTGCTGTTTGTGGCTACTCAATGGAAACACAACAAGCGGTTGGCTGTAGACAACATTAGGCTGGCTAATTGCACTTTATAATAATTTATTTGAGTTTATGTAAATCGATATATCTGATTATAAAAATCTAATAAATATTTTTTGATATTGTTCTCCTACATCTTTTTTTCTTCAAATACAAAGTCTAGGCTTTTTTGAATTAATGAGCACTAGAAAAGACAGCCCTTTTTCTTCAACAGCAGACAGGAACTATATTTTTTGGCTTTCGCTCAGGCTCAGGCCAGTAAGAAAAAAATATAAGAAGAACAAAAAATATATCATATCTTAAAGGGGGGGGGGACGCTTGGGGGGGGGGGGGGTTGAGAAATGGGTTTGTCAGCCTAAGGAAAAACTCATTAACGGGTTGCAAAAATTTTTTAATATAAAATTATTTATGTGATTTTATGATGGGTTTCACTAAATATTGTCGAATAATGTAGTGAAACCCATCATAAAATCACGTAAATAATTTTATAATTAAAATCTTTTTGCAACCCATCAACGGGTTTTTCATCAGGTTGACAAACCCATTTCTCAACCCCCTCCCCCCAAGTGTCCCCCCCCCTTTAAAAAAACGGGTAATCCTTTTTTCTGGGGCAAATATACTTTTTTGGGGCAACCTGCCCCAAAAAAGTATTTATGTCCCTAGAAAAGTATATTTGCCCCAAAAAATGATTACCGTGAAAAAACATCTTGAACCCGTATTAATACATGCTGGCCTTACTCTGCGCCTAACCACAAGCCGGAAAAACAGCATGGCGACAAAAGAAAAGTGAAGGTGGTCTGATACACGTACTAAGGAGTGTGGGCACAGAAATTTTTTGTAAGTCCGCACGTCCGTCCGGCACCTTTTTCGTCTCTAGGTCGTCCGTCCGACGTCCGTCCGGCCATTTTTGGTCACGTCCGGCGTCCGTCCGCACTTCCGTTTCAAAAAATTTTCACGTCCATGGGACTTCCACCCAAAAAGATTTTCGTCCAAGTCCATCCGCAAGTCCGTCCGGATGTCCGACGTCCACGTCCGCACGTCCGCTTCTAAAAATCCTTGAGTCAAAAATAAGATAGACAATGGCAAGGAATAAAACACGGCTAATCAACAATCAACACTTTATTCCACTGGCGCCAACGGGAATAAAGCATCATCAAAGGAGATCAACCAAGCAGGGATTCATTAAAACCGAGGAGGGACTTGTTCTTCACGGAGGATTTTTCGCAGCCGGAATTCCGCCATTCCGGAATCAATTTTACTTTGAGAATGATACGTCCGGCCATAACCATCACCAACCTATTTCGAAGCTTTGTGTGGATCCCACCTCGAAGGGACCAGTTTCTTTTGGTCGAGGCGGCAGAGATTGGCACATTGTAAAGCATTTCAACGACTTTGCATAGCAATGTATCCGAGAACCAGGCCTTTCACCAAGTTAGAGCATTCATCGTTTTCACAGTTTCCCAAGCATACCAACCTATTTCGAAGCTTTGTGTGGATCCCACCTCGAAGGGACCAGTTTCTTTCGGTCGAGGCGGCAGAGATTGGCACATTCTGAAGCATTTCAACGACTTTGCATAGCAATGTATCCGAGAACCAGGCTTTTCACCAAGTTAGAGCATTCATCGTTTTCACAGCTTCCCAAGCATAGCTCCTTTTGTCGACAGCGAATATTCCAGTCCCAGCAAGCCAATGAGCCCATTCCAACATCACCTAAATATATGCATTTATTTCTGCGGCTAATTATTAATGATATGTGCACCTCTGATTCTCTCCCTGTAAACATTGGATTCTTGAGGAACTTTTTGACTAGCAATTCGATTCCCTTCTGCTTCTCTTCATTGACCAACGACTGTCCCTTATTGGAAGGCTGTATCAGTTCTAGCAAAAAGACAACTTCACTTCTTCCGAAGTCTTCCCGATGCTCCAGTATCTAAAAGTTACAATTATTACAACCACAATTGACTCAACGAAAATAAATTACCTGAGTTAGTTCTTTCTTTACGCTTTCCATGAAAGTAGTATCCTCAATCGCAGCTTTTGACAAAGAAAATGCCTTTCGAATCTTCTTGTAACATCTAAATAAGCAGTATGTACGAAATGTCAAAAGATGGTTATTGTTACTTGCGTGAATTTACTTCATTACCCTCGATTGCTGTAATTGCTTCTGCTAGCGGAACAAGAATCTTTTCCACATCCTTGACATTTATCCAAAAATCTTCGCTATCGCACAGCTTTTTTTCGCAATCGCTCAGCTTCAGACTTCAGAGTGTTGTCTTTCTGGATTCCTGGAGCCCACAATGCCGCTTTGATAGATTCTTCATTGGTGGAGATCGATGACACAAGCCTAGACCACGTTCCCTATCTAGTTTTGATTGGTGCTTGCAGAATAGCTGAAGATCCATGTTGCTCGTGTTGCACTTTCGACAAAATCAGTTCTGGAGTCTTTTTCCTAAAACAGAAGATAAGATATCAATTCTCAAAATAGTATTATTACCCAAAAGCTTGGCAATTTCAGCGCAATGTTTCAAAATGTCAGAAACGATCGTTTTCTCACAAATGTCCTTCGCAAACAAGTTGACCATATGCGCCTTGCAGCCTTCAAACAGAATCCACGGAAATATCTCTCCTCTGTACCTCTTGATTGGATTGTTTGCATCCGGATCATTGCCAGCCAGCTTCTTCCAGGCACTTCTCATGCTTGCAGCATGGTCGGTAACAACTGCGACAACCTTATGTTTTCCCAGTTTGATTATTTGCTCAGCGAGAAGATTAGCAATGAAATTCCCTGCACCAAATAATGAAAATTGCACTCAAATTCGGTAAAAATTTACCTGTATGTTCAGTTCTCTGGATCTCTCCATCCACACTAGAAGATGTTGCATCGATTGTCTCAAATAGAAAAGGCCTCGGAGTATGAACCACTAGGTTGATGAGGGAGCTGTTTCGAACGTCTGTCAACCCATCAGATGAAATAGCGAGAAAATCAGCCTTATCAGCCTTAAATCTAAGCTGTCTAAAAGCCATACCTTGTTTATTGCGTCTTCTAAATTCTTCTTGACTCGTTTCAACTCAGCGGGCACCAGAGTTTTCGAAAACTTGTAGCGACGCATGGAAGCTCATACGATGGACGAAGCTTTGCAACAAATTGCTGGAAGAAAGGATTGTCGAGGAAGCGAGCAGCGATGTTGCCAGTTGCGAAAGCCTGAAAAGTTTACTTATGACATTACCTCGATTTGAAAATCTCTAAATATTTAATGAGAAACCCTAGTAAGAAGAATGTCGGCCTCATCCTGATCTTCTTTGCCGATCTTATCGAAAAAGCTATTGATCCTTCGTGTGTTCGGTCGACCGCTGTTCTCCTCGGATTCCTTGACTATTTTCTTTCGAATCTTTCCATTTGCTTCCAATTTGCGCTTAATGCCAGATAATTTGTCGATCACTTTGATTGCTTCCACTCCAATTTTCGTGCACTGGTTCTTGAATTAAGTATCAAAATACGCATGAACAACCTTAGTAGAATAGAAATTGTACCGTAAGATGATAGGCCATACTGGTAGCATTTTCTCGATATTTCATCCCGCAAAACCTACACTCAAATTTGTTATCATCTTCGACGAAAAATGCATACCAGAAAGGTCAGGAAAACAGTGTAAAACGTGGTTAAAGAATAATCAACACAAGTGTTTGCGAAGAAAAAATATGGGCTTAAAAATTTGTTAAAAAGACATCAACTACTATTGACTTACTACAGCTGTTTGAATGTTCGCGAAATTTCTTTTATCGCGAACATTGCTTGCGAATATTTGCGAATATTCGCCCGAATATTCGGAGTTCCCCACCCTAGGCTGAGTTATTTTCACTTTTTTCCGGTTAGCCTGTATTAATTATTGGATGAGCTTTTAAAATATTTTATTTATTCATAAAGACAAATATTGCAATAATTTGAAGTTTCTCAATATGTCACTAATACAATATTAAAAAATAATATGTACAAATTCTATTTCTACGAGCACAGAGCACATCCCATAGGACAAAATTCTCGTTTCATCTTTAGTGGATAAAAATCAGAGGTGCAGAATCCACTTGGAATGATCTGTTGGCAACTAAACCAGTAATTTTTATATACAGGGAGAGTCGTAAAAATTGCACCATCTGTAGAAAATTCTGTCAGTTTTTACGACTGACTGTGTAAAGCCAACAATCTAAATATGTATGGCGTTGGCACTTTATGGTCCTCCCATACTCGGATTTTTTGAAAAGTGACCCAAATCACCTCCCGAGCTTTTTTCTGCTCAGCACGATAAAATTAGCATTTATGAACACTTTCTGATTGAAAAAATTTGAATTTGTCAAAAAAAAATTGCCTCCCACCTGGAACCCAATTGTTGACCAAACCCCGATCAATGAGCTTAGCCCCGGCCATGATTCCAAAAATCCCGACCCCGACCCCGGTCACTCTAGCAATCCGAATCCCGGTTTCGGGACCTCGGTTTTGTGAAATGAACATCTTTAAATCCAACCTTACTTTTCACCCTTGCAGCACAACCTCTATTAATTCAAAATCCGTTTTGACGTTTTGCCTCTATTCTGCTCCCCATATTGCTCATACGGTGAATAAAGATTTCAATACAGAATTATGACTGTGCGATGATTTCAACCATGAAAAATTCTTACTATGGGTAATAGTCCTTGCAGAGCTCAGGTGGAATAGGCCCGAATCCTGTGCCCACATCCACATGAGTAAATCCTCCAGTGCTCAGTAGGCTATTCCCTCCATTGGCCGCATATACATTTCCATTGCTAGCAAAATTTCCAGTAGTTACTCTAGGTGGAGATACTAACACTGCAGGTCTGCCAACATTGTTGGTGTTAGGATACCTAGTGGGTGTTCTTGGACCAAATGCGAATGGTCCTGCACTGTTGGGCGTCCTGACCACACCCACTCTGTCACTATTGCTTGTGCTTGCAAGATCAGATAAAGCTATGCCAGGAGCTTGGCCATTGCTTCCTTCATAGATGTAACCACCGGTCAGAGGGTCAAACCTGCGTCTTTGGATTGAGGCAGTGCCATCATGAGAAGCACCCTGCTAGGTCTTCTTACAACTCGATTCCTTGGAATCGGCTCTGAGGACTCACTTCAGTGGTTAAGTGCTTCATTTAGAGAGTCAAAATTAAGTGATTTTCGTTTAGATTGAATCTGCTGACGTCTCCGTCTGGCGATGAGAAATCTAGAATTTTCAAAAATTCAAAAATCTAAGCGCGTCGTTATCTAATTACGCATCTATTGTTTTATCAAAGAATCATGCAATTGATAAGCACAGCAATTTGAGAAATTTGAAGTCGCGCAGGACCAACCTTATTTAGTCAATAATTTTTTCGAATTATTTTTTATTTGCATTTAAAACTTTTTTAAAAAACCATTCACTAGTCGAGCCCAACGTTACTTGAGCATGCCCGATCAGACAAGTTAGTCAAGCGCCGCCACTCTTAAAATGTCCTCTCGATAAACCGGGAACAATATAGAAGCTTAATTTTCCACTCTTCAAATTTCATTGTGATTGCATACCCGTGTTTCTACAAAAAATAATTCAAAATCAGCTGCAAAGTCGACCCTTGTTTAGTCAGGGATGGGGGGCCGCATTTCATAAATTTTTGTAAATCATATTTTAAAGTCTCCTAAGTGATTTTCTAATGCTAAAAATGATGGAAAGCGTTGTTCATGACACTTTCTCACATAAAAATTCATTTTTGACAAAAAAAAATTTGGCTGAAATCTGACTTTTTGCCTTGGAGACCAAGGTAAATCAAGATTTTGGTCAAATTTAAGTCAATTTTTTACTTTCAAAAAGTTGATTTTTTTGTAGAAAAGTGTTAGGAAACAACGTTTTTATCGTTTTGAAAAATCAGAAAAGTTGTATATAAGACTTTTAAATATGATTACGAAAAAACATAAAATCCGCCCATGCGCAAACAAGTTCCGCACAGTAAATAAATAAATTAATTAAAAGCCATGAAAAACATATTTCTGAGAAATTTTCAGATAAAGTTTGCGATATCGAAAGTCATTTACCGATTTATCGAGAGAAACATTTGAAAAAATCGCTAAAATCACAACAAACCATGCTTCAAGGGACTTGTGGCACACGCGCAGTAAATACTATCCGAGGATGAGACTTAAAAAATATATTTTACGATATTTCTTTTAAAGTTGCGAAAATATATGTGATTTATACACGATATTTACTTGATTTATGACTTTGGTTAAAAAATGTTTTAGATTGTTTTGAATTTCAAATAAACCTTACTTTCTCAAGTCTTCATTAGACTGGTCATTGTGGTCAGAATATGTGGACTGTTTGAGTGTAATCAAGTCACGCAATATTTGTTTCAATGCTTGGTGATTTCTCTTTCTTTGTCTAATATAGTTGAAGCTGCTTCTCTGGAATCTTCTTCTCCGTCTTCATCTTCCTCCTCATCACTACTGCTTGAGAGGAGGGCGATGACGAGTCAATAAGCACCTTGTTTTGTTTTTTGGTCTTATTTCTAGTTGCTATATTCCTAGGTTTCTCTATTGAAGGTGAAGATTCTGAGTTGGCAGATGAAGATGATGCAATGCCATACTCATGTTTAATCTAAAAAAAGATTCTCTTTTAAAGGTCAAAATTGGGTGCGTACTATGTTTTGTCTCGGTTTCCGTGTAACCAAACGGAAATGACAATGTCTTTTCCGTGTCAGCACGGAAACCGAATTGACACGAATTCAAAACGGAAATACCAGCACGAAAATAACCCTGGTGCGGAGCAGAATCGCAATGGATATGAAAAATATATCAGACTGGTCATTGTATTCAGAGATAATTCTAGACCTTGTTTTGTAAAAAACCAAGCTGAAAAATCCGTAAAGAAGTTAATGATTAGGAACGAAATTTCGAATTGGCGGGGGAAATTTAGACCATGGTCCTTTGAACTGGATATTGCCGAAAATAGGATGTAGGTAGAAAATACGGCACTGAATTAATACCTTTTTAATAGCTTTGGGCACATCCAGATCACCTCTAAAATACGGTTTGCCTCGGACATCTCTCAAATTCCATCAAATTTCCGTGGTCCTTTTTCATTGTTTTGTTTCCTAGCAGCAACCGGCGATTTAACTAATGGTTTTCTCTTTTGAACAGCACTCTTTTTCTTCTTTTTACCCGTGTTAACCTTCTTTATGTTTCCTTGTTCTTTCAATCTAGGAGCTTTGCCTGCTTGTTGCAGAAACTCTTCCAAGGCTGCTTCAAAGTCCTGCTCATTCAGAGTGGCTGATTTTGCAGGTTTTTGCTGTGGACTTTCTTCCAAAATAGGTGGTGGTCGAAGCCTGCCTGTACAAAGATATTGCTATTTGAATTGTCCTCTTGTAGTTGAGGATTTGGGGGCGGGAATTGTTGAAAATATTCCTCGAGAACATCTTTTTCTTCATGACTTTCTGGGTCTTGGCATCTTTTACAAGGTTTTCATGTTGGTCTTTTGCGGTCTCACTACTGTTTTCTGCAGTTTTTGCGTCTTCAGCTACATTTTCTGGGCTTCTAATGCTTTTTCGGGCATCAACGTCTTTTTCTTCAGTTTTACCGTCTTTTTTTGGTGTTTGAGATATTTTTGCTGAGTCTTTCAGGTCTTTTGATTGGGATTTGCCCTGTTTTCTGGTGTTGACAGCGTCTTTTTCAGGCTTTACACCTCCATTTTCTAGTTTTTTGCTTATTGTTTTTGACTGTTCTGCAGCATCACCTTTGCTATCACCAAATTTGCAGACCACCAGCAATCTGTCCAAAATCATATTGTTGATGCGAAGCGTCTTCATTTTCTTCAGACACTTCTAAAACCTGTCTAACCAAACTCTCTATAGAATCTCCCAGTGAATCACTGCCAAGTCAGACGTGATTATCTTGATCAAATCTGCATCCCCACCTCTAGAAGTAGTCACAGTAGTAGGTCTACTGGTGGTTGAGTCCAAATCTAACTTAGCTGAAGCAGGCGGTCTATTATAAACACCTGACCAGCCCATTTTTTGGCCTATAGAGGGTGTCCACATAGTCTCCAGTGTCAGTATCACTGCCTCCATTACCTTTGACCATCTGAATTGCCATTTCCAGGTGGACCTCCATTGTGAATCAGATTGCTCAAATGATGGGCAGATGCGGTGTTGCTTCTTTGATACTGAGGAAGTCTAATCGATTCTCTTCTATGGCTATTTTGCGGTCTTGGAGGGATGGTTGGATTGGTACGGTACCTGTAGCTAGCGCTTCCTTGGAATTTGTTGGAGAATCTCCAGTCAGAGGTCGATTAGGCTGAACAGAAATGATTCTTGGGTTTCGTTGCCTGTGTTGAGATTTGGGTTTGCAGGTTTTTTGTGGTGACTGTTGGTCAGATGGACAGAAGAATCAGAACTGCTGCTGTTGTCTATTGAATTTTGCTCATTGTTTTGTTCAATAGTTGTAGGGGTGGAGTTAGTGTCTTGGTCTACATGGTAGGCGTAGGCTTGAGGGAGCTTTGAACTGAGCAGATGGCTGGCGTTTAACTTGAATCAGTTTTTTGGTTGTGTTGTTGTATGAAGGACTAAATATGGTTAGAAATATTAGAAAGGTACAAAGTTATCCACAAAATTTCAGCCGATTCCAAACGGAAATAATTATTTTCCTAATACAATCTCGATATTTTTTTTCAAAGGGGACCTCTGTTGAGTTCCAAATAATTTGGCATATGATACAACACAATTTTTGCTTTTCCTCCTGTGGTTCGGATTCTATGTCTACTTAGTGGTCCATGTGATTGTGCCAAGCCCCAGACAGAAAGTGATATTTGTGTTTTTATGAACTTAGGACTCAGGGAAGTCGACTTGTAAAAACAGAATTTCGAGATTTACTGTTAATTTCGAAATTTATTGGATCATACTTTTTAGGCGTAAAAATACAAAAAATGCATCTATTGTAGCTCACACAAACTAATACCTGTGTTGTTTTCGTTTCCATCAATATCATTGTTTGCATCAAACCATGTTGTTCATACCTTTAAGTTCTCCGACAAAACTTTCGATGTCTGCCAGGCTTATTTGAGGTGGTTCTTTGATGCCAAGTGACTTATTAATACCATTTTTAACAACTGTTTCAGATTCTGCAACTTTTTCGCTGCCATTTTTTCATCGATATTTGTTTGGAGCGCGAAATCAGTCAATTTTCCTAAGCTATTTGCTGGTTGATCTACATTTCGCTCAACACTTCTCGCTTCCTGACCAACACTAACTGGTCATTTTCTTGGCGCTCTTCAGAATCACTAAATTTTAAATTCTTGTCTACGCTCCCTCTGATTTGCCTTTGCACCGGACTAGATGAATACCCATCTGATGGTCTAATTAGCACAGCCAATTCTGGATTTTCTAGCGATTGGTCATCTCCATCCTCATCGGATTCAGCTGTCAATTTTCTTTTAGTGGCTTCTGCAAAAGTTGGTGAATACTGTTTGAAATCTGGTGAATAGTGTCTTGTCGCTGTTCTTGGTCTTTTTTGCGTAAATCCAGTTGACTAGGAACAGTGGTTGGATCGAATAAATGATGCCTTTTTCTCTTATTTTTCTTTCTTTTACTCTTCTTCTTGGTCTTCTTTTTCTTCTTCTTTTCTTAGGCTTGGGTAAGCTGTCTGTATGCTTGGCTGAATTTTCGGGTGGTGCTGTGAAATTTGCGATAACAGATACGACTGATTGAGTGCTGGATTTATTTAGGCTTTGTCGGTAGTATTAAGTACGGAGCTAGTGATCAATACCTGGTTCTCACTAGTGTTTTCAGTAGGTTTCGGAAAATCCTGTGAAGATTCTGATAGTTGCGTTTGACTTGATTTCTGTGGCTTTCAGAGCTTCGTGCTTGGATCGACAGGTTTTGGCTATCTTCACTTCCTTCATTGTCTTGAGAGAAATATCGTTTGAAGAAATTTCGTCATTATTTTCTTGGCTATTATTTTCTTGAGTGGAGTTGTGACTTTTGAAATTCTTGCGGAGCTTTCGTGATTACTTTTTTCTAAGATAAATCTTTTTTCGCTACTTTCTTTTCTCATTTTGTTTTCAAGGAGAAGTTTTTCTTTTCGGAAATGTTTGTAGTAAAATGTTCGGTGCTAGTAGTAAAAGTGTTGTCTTCACTTTTATTTTCTTCTTGTCTGTCTTCAGAAGAGTCGGAAATTTTGAAATTTTCGTCACTGTTCTTTTCACTATCTCTGTCCCGAAAAGAATTATGACTTTTTAATTTTTTTACGCTGTTTTCTTCATTTTCAATATTTTGAGATGATCCCTCACTCTCAAAATCATCCTCACTATTTTCTTCGCTGTTTTTGTCTTCAGATGAATTGGTAATTTTAAAAAAGGTATTATTATTTGACTTCTTGGTTATTTTTTGTCGAAAATTATGGTTTATCTTCACTCCTTCATCTTTTTGGCCTAGATTAGAATTCTCGGTCCTATTTAATCTCTTCTTTTATCTATTTCTTGTAGCTTTGCCCTATTTTCTTCTTCCTTACTATTTTTCCGCTCTTCATTTTTTGTTTTGTTCTTATTAGAAAATCTGTTATCATCTTTCCTTGTTCACTATTCTGGTTAGATAAATCTTCTTTTTGACTATTAATCTGATCCTTACTCTTTTCTGGCTGTTCATTCTCATTTTCTTGGCTTATGTCCTCCGAATCCAAGTGGGCTTGCTGGCCTCTACTCTCAGATTCTTCATCGGGCAGCCGAAAACCCGAGACATTCCTGCCACTTGCCGCAGATTTTTCCTTTCCGCCTCCTTTTCTCCGATCTCTTCGATCAACAACTCAAGTCATCCACCTCAGCGGATGTCACTTCTTGTCCATTTATTGCCTTTTCCTCGAAAATGCTGCATGTGTCTCAGGTCCTTGGTTTTTTCTAGTCACCTCTGGTGCTTCCACTTCTTCATCATTGCACAAGAGCCTGAAGAGCTTGAGGAAGAGGATCCAGAAGACTGAGAAAATGAAAAGTGCTGCCAGGATTTGGACCAGGAAGAGCTGGAAGATGAGGAGGAAGATGATGATGACTTAGAAGAGTCGTCATCATCGTCATCTTTTGAATGAGCTGCAAGGACTTATTTTTGGTATTTTCATCTACCAGAAGTGGATCGAGGTGGGCATTGTTGTTATTTTTAAGAGTTTCAGCTTTTTCGTCTTCCAAAACTGGTTTTTCTGCTGTTTTTGATCATTTTTGGCAACATTAACTTTGGGTTTGAGCTTGTTTTTGCTGTGTATTTCTGGAGAAGAGCTAGAATTATCAAGTGACCGATGAAAATTTATCGTAGGTCTCTTGTGCCCGATTTTTTGAACCACTTCACCAGATAAAGCCCTGGTCAGATTCTTTGTCCTAGGTCTGTGTCTCAAGAATAGTTCTTTGAGTGAGTCACTTTTGGTTATTGAATGGTTGTTAAGAGTTTGAATAATCTCTTCTCCAGATAGTGTGAATTGAGGTATGTGCTGATGACTTCTTTTAGCTTTTTTATTGTGTTGTTGGCAATGGGATGGAATCGTAAAGAAGGCTTCTTTAGGACGGTGCTGTTGCTTTTGACTTCCACTTGGGGAATGTGGTCACAAAATTGGCAAGTCTTAGCACACTTGTCCATTAGTAATTCAAGGTAGTGCTGGAAATAATTATGCAATTTCAAGTAGTAGTATAATTATATTTATAAAAGCTATTATATATACATCCCACTCAAAATGTTCCTCGGTCCTCCAGCTGTTTTCCCTATCGAAATTAAGTAGAGACTGTAATTAACGATTTGCCTATTTACAATGAGTTTAATTATTTTCTTGCTCTAAATATTTGAAGTTTTTTTTCCAAAAAATTGTTGAAATTAGTTAAAAAAAACCTGAATTATTGAATTACAGTCAAGTTCAGGTATTCTCATATCTCCAAAATAAAACCTAAAATAAACCAACTTACATGATTATCGCACAATCTCTTGTGCAGAATACACGTAGGAGATTTATCCACACAATTATCTTCATCATTAGAAGGTTTGACCACCACCACTATCTCTTTTTCAGACTTGTCTACTTTTACTTTCTTGACTAAGGATGGTTTGGGTGGTAGTACTAACTGGTGAAGATGGATCGACCACCACCTTGCCAGTGGTCTGCTTGCATTTGTTGCAGGTTAGAGCACACTGATGGGCCATTGCCTCCGCAAACAAGGGATGAGAACACATGGACTTGAGACTAGCACACCCTGTAGAGCCATCAAAACACTTGTCGGCATTGCAGAAACCACAGGTGAACTCACAAGCAACTCGCATCACTTTGTGCCAAGAAGAGTCTTTGCATTTGACTTGTGTTGATTGCAGTCAATTAGCGCTGCTAAATAGGAGTCCAATTATTTAGGAAATTGCAAAAATACAAGATATTTGTGTTTAAGCCCACGAATTTTTTTCTCATTAGTCAAGCTAATTTTTTTGCAATTTTTTGTTATTAAAATTAAGTGTACTTTTAGAGTACTGCTTTATTTCTGTCTTTTCAAATTTTTAATTAAAATGGTGTTCTGAAATTCGAACACTGAATTATGACCATTTTTTTGGAAAAAGACAAGAAGCCAGGAGCAAGGAGAAAAATAATTTTATTTACGAAATAAAATACCGTACTTATTCCTTTAAATCAGCGGCTTTATTCTTTAAGCTCCTAGAAATCAGAAAAATTTCAGGTCGATCTCGAAACTTTGGGGTGATTAGCGAAAATTGGAAAGCGAAATCGGCAGAGCTCATGTTAGTTCAAAAGGTCAGTAAACAGCTCGGCAAAATACTTACCCTGCTTCAAGGTACAAACCCTTGAAGTTGAGGGCGTGGGTTTATTACAGAGGGTTGTTTAATTTAGAATCAATCCGGTAAGGTTCAATTTTATACAACCAAAACCAAGTATTTTAGACTCCTTACCCGCACTGTCTGCACAGTCGAATTTGTCCGCTTCACAGCAAATTCTACAAGTTTTGCACATCTTCTGACCAGATCATTCATGGCTTAAAACACAATTTAAAAATTAAATAAAGCAAAAAAGTTAAATGAAAATTCCAACCGGGATTAGAGCACAGAGAAGGTCTAGCAGGGGAAAGCCTATTTTGTTCTTCAAAAATGCTTCCGCAGGCTTCTGATCCCAGTTCATCTTCACACCTTCAAACAAAAAATCATTGGAAATGCAAAAAAAATTAATTGAATTTTGACGTAAAGATGGCAAAAATTATAAAATTTGGAAAGAAAATACCGGCAAAATTAGATCTTTGTGTTTTTTTTGTAATTTTAAATTTTTTTTGATCAGACCGTTAAACTGAACTGGCAAAAAAACTTCGAAAATCTGGCTAAAAGAGGTGCCTGACTTTAGGCGGAAACTAACTTGAAGGGGGTGTCCGTTTATCGAGGTTTGACTGTATCCCATTTACAAGTTTCCGTGAAAAAAATCGAAAATCTAGGATGTAAAAAAAAATTGTTGTGTCTTGTAAGTATTCCGGTTTTAATTTCATTCCTTTTATCTTTTTTGTAAATGTCAGTTCGTGAAAATTTTTATGAGTTTTAGAACTAGATTGGCATTCCCTGAGATCATATCAATAATAACTAAAGATATTTGAGATATCTTTTGAAGTAACTATGCCAATTTTGTGTATAGTCTACTCAAAATAGCTATATCTTAGCTATTATAATTTTATTTTAACGAATTCAATAGATTCCGCTTTAGGAAAATATTTCGCATTAGGGCTGACTTACCGAAAAAATTCTGAGAAAATTATCAATTTGTAATCAAAAGTTCCAACAGTTATATCATAAATAATGATCGATAGATATTTATTTTTTGCCGTATATTTGCTGATTTGCAGCTGATTTTTTTACCTGGATTTTCTTTTGGCTTAATTTTTCATTATACTTGGGTTTCTGTCAGCCGAAATTTTGCTTAACAGACCGATAGCTACCCAAGTTTTATAAATGTAATTTACATGGTTGCGCTCGGCCACAAGGTGCCATTATCATATTGACATCTTTTTTTGTTGAATAGACTGGCCTCAAATTTATTGGGCTTCGAAGTAGTAAATGAAAAAGGCTTTTTGGAAATGTCAATAGCTCTAGGACTGTGGGCTTGTTGTTGAAGCAGTTGCTGGAAATTGTGTTCTTCTTCTAAAGAATCTGGACTTTCTGATGAAATACTTGATGAATCTATAAATAACAAAACAAAATTAGCTAAATTCTAAAAATGGGAGTTTTTTTCTTGAGTTAGAATTTCGTAGGACTCGGAATCTTGGCACTACAACCATTTAAAAAAAAAACGTCAGCAAATTATATCATATTTTTAAAGCGGTATGTAAACAAAAGGTACGTTTCTTTATCCGGCGAGAATTCGGAAGAGAATATATCCCAAGAGCATTCGATATTATACTCTGACAATATCTAGATTTTGTCCTTGAAGTAAAACTGGAACAAAATGTTCTGCATATTTTTTTGAAACTGATTCTTGTTGTCAAGTTTCCTGTTTGCATCCCGACCGGGAAATCATTGTCCCGTCCCGGAATTTCACTTGGTCTCGGATTCCCGTCCCGGAGTAAATTCTTTGGTGATCCCGTCTCAGTGTCCCGCCTCGGATCTTTTTTCACAATTTTTGTCCCCTTCCGTTCCGTAATAGGCATTAATCATTTCTAAAAACGATTGAAAAATAAGTTAAAACATTTGCGTGCAAAAAATAAGAAACGCTCAAACTGTGGTTTAAACTTTCAACTATTTATTCACCACCGAGAATTCCTCCTCCTTTAGTTGGAATTGTGATGTAAGCTAGAGAGGCACCAGAGTAAGACCTTGCATAAATTCCAACCTGAAAGAATCTTTCCTTGCTCTTCATCTTTTATGTCACTCTTACTAGCCGGGGTAATTTTTGAAGATGCAATAATATCATTTTCATCTTCTTCTTTACTCTCCAATAGTTTACTAAATTTGAGGGAAGGTTTGCCCAGAGGAGCATCCTTGAATTCATGCCTCTCCAAACTCGCATTCCCTACCAATATTTTCTGGCCAAGTTTGGTAGATAAAGTGAAGGGACAGCGGAGATGTTAAATTAGATACTTCAGCAGAAGATGTTTGCAATTTAACAATTGGAGAAGTAGAAGTAATAGCACTAGAAAATTATTTTTAAGCAAAATATTGGGTGATTCCGCAACATCACGAATGGAGCAAGCTGTTTGAATTGCTATGCCCTGGTTTATATATAACGGTGCAAAACTGTCTTCAATTAGAAGATTAAAAGCTACTTTTCAATGAAAAAATGTGATCCAAAAATTTGGTGTGTTCCTATAAATAACGTGAAACAATAGAGTAATTTGTTTAAAAAATGGGTTTGTTGTAAAATTGCTTTCGTTCGAGGGAGAGGATAAAGAAACAGAGAATATTTGTTTTTGTGAAATGTTTGTGCTGATTTCAAAACACAAAATGACAATGAAAAGGGTAGAATATATGTAAAAAGCCTTTGTTAGGAACACTGTGTTTGTTGACTCACCTGGCCTAGGAGTAGAACTGAGAGATGTTGTTGTTATCTGGAAAACAATATTAGCTTACATGCCGGAACAAATACAGTAAATTTTCGATGTAAGAGCAAGGGTTCAAGTTCATTCAAGCTCCGACACTTTTTAAACTACACTTTGGAGCTCAAGACCTGCATGTCCTAGCTCCTTGTCCCATCGATTTCTGTAGGAAAATCGATGATAGTAGTTAGGCTACCTGGGAGCTACCTCGAAGAAATACAATCACTTCGACATTAAACACGACAACTAGGGTTGTCGGGTACTCGGAATTTACGAGTACTCAACTCGAAATCTTATCAAAAGTCTAAATTTTCGAGTACTTGACTCAATATTCGAAACTCGAAATTTCCGAGTACTCGACTTGATCCTCGAAATCTGAAAAATTTCGAATATTGTTCGAAATTACTCGATTTCGATTAGAATTTTTGTCGAAATTTTGGATAAAAATTTAATCATTTGAAGTTGGTCAGGCATAGGAAAGCATAAAAAAGAAAAAATTTGGTCCTTGAGCACATTTTGATTATTAAATTCTATACTTCAAACTCAGAACTTTCGAGTACTCGACTCGATACTCGAAAATTTCGACTAATACTCGAAATTACTTGATTTCAAGTACTCGACTGGACAACCCTAACAACAACAAAAATAAAATGTGACCACAAATTGCAATTCAAAAGTTTAAAATAAAAATTTCGAAAATCCTCTGGTTTGCGGATTGAGAAGCGGGTCTTCAGAAGCCGGGTATCCGAGAACCTAGTAAGGCCAAAGTATTTAAAACCGTTATACACTGATTCAAATCACACTCTCATAATAAAATAACTTGTAAAATGTGCTAAGATTGTTTTGTTAGATAAGGCCTGACGCAGGCTGGACATTTTTCATCATATCTTATTACTTGTTTCT
Organism: Ditylenchus dipsaci; assembly: GCA_004194705.1. Taxonomy (NCBI): domain Eukaryota; kingdom Metazoa; phylum Nematoda; class Chromadorea; order Rhabditida; family Anguinidae; genus Ditylenchus; species Ditylenchus dipsaci. The sequence goes on along the minus strand of SADC01000870.1, from coordinate 216,659 downwards.
TGTAATATATTTTTCTATTCCTTTTACAGCACACTTATTAGACAAGTCCGTCAATCTATTTTCAGTGACTTCAAAAAGTTGTTTCCTAGTACTTATTTTTTCCGTGTTAAAAGATAAACATTGTCATAGAAGTTGAACCATTGAAATCTCTATTTGAATATTTCCTTTGTCCCATCACATAATTTCTGTTTTCTTGTGGCTTTTTTAATTTCTAAAAATAGCCCAAATGGTTTTGGTTCATCGATTCCACACTTTCTGTCATTCTTGTAATTCCCCTAAATAAGGCGATTTCAAACTTTCAAAATTTGTATATTTTGTTAATAACTTTTTAGCGTTAAATTTAAACATTCTAAATTTATGTACAGTCAACCCTTTATCACCCTTTGTTATCGCCAATGCTCGATCCCGAACAATAAAGCTCTTTGACGGTAATGGAGAATTCGTTTCCGTCTTTTCCCTTGGTAAAAAAACAACAGGGGGACCAAGGAAAAAACGTAAACGGATTCTTCCTTAGTGCCAAGTCTTTCTTTTTTTCGCTTTTTTGCAAAAATGGTCCTGGGCCTAAACTTCTTATTCCAAAGAGCAGTTACAGCGATTTCGGTAGGTCAGATTCTAGAGAAGGGTATTCTATACCTTCTCCAATTATTTTATTATGTTGTTGTATCATGAATACTGCTTTTTAACAAAGAAGTACAGTTTGCATGAACTTAGCCAATCCTCTTTAAACGGGTCTATATAGGACCCACAATTACTCATCCCTCTATAATGATGCTTCTAAGGCTCGGCCATTGAAGCATCTTTTATAGGGGCTTAACTGTATTGTTAAATAAATTAATATAAAAAATTAGTTTACCAATATTATAGTTTAGGTCAGACGGGTGTCTTTCATTGCTGGTTGTGATATTTATATGCGCTAATGTCAAAGACGAACAATTCCAACTAAACTATTGCTATGGAAATTTCGAGATCTTTGGCTTGGTGTTCATGGATTTTTATTCTTTGTGTTATTGATGTGTCATCAGAAGAGGGTAGCAAGGCACACAAGCTATGGTTTCATCCCAGCGCTACTAAGGAAATTCAGTCGTGTCTTTCAGAAGATTTGGAACAAGAGTTTGTACACGACTTTTGAACAACAAAAGCACTGCTTGCATGGATTAAAACTTTTTCTATGGTTTTGTTTGAAAAAAAATTATAAAAATCTGCATCATGTAGTTTTTTTAGTTTCTTTTGAAAAAAAGACAGTTTCCATCCATTGATGCCCAAAAAAGACATTACTTTTTTTTAGATTATTATTTATTTAGCTTAGACTTAGAGCTTAAAAGCATTTTCTAAAACACTAAAACATAGTATGACTTTTTTCAATTTTCCAATCAACATGTCGATTATAACTGGTATCCCAAAGTCATTAACAAGTTTTAGACCAATTATTAATTTAAAAATTTATTTTGAGAGATCATTCTACACACATGGGTTTTTAGCTCTGAATCTGTTCTTTCAAATGGTATATAAATCTTATCGGGATCATCATATAAGTCAGAATTTGGCTCCAAGGTTCCTTAGGAGGTCATTTTGAGAAGCTTACAAGCATTTTAATTAACTGGTCGAATGTTTAGTTTGGGACTTAGAGCTTAAAAGCATCTTTGCATTATGTGCTATGGTTTCATCTCTTTGTTGTAGCGCAGTTTAAGAGCTACAAAACCCATTTTACAAAACGACTTTTGAAATTTTAGTGTAAAGATGACTTTTTGAGAATAATCAATTTCTTTAAAATGACTGAAATCCTATTTTTTTTCAATTTTCGGCATTAAAAAAAATTCAAATTCAAAAAAAAAAATTTACGTAATATACAAAGTTTAGTAAATAGTTATTTAGGAGCAAGGATCTTGCCGATTCTTTGCGGCTGTGATTGATGCTGGTTCTACGGGTACTCGTCTTCATTTGTTTGAGTTTAGCCATGATATTGAACAGGAACACAGTCCATTCAAGCTAGAGAAGGAGACTTTCAAAGAGGTGCCCTATCTTCTTAAATGATCCCGGCTGTTTGAACTATTCCTTTCAGCCATAAGTTTTTATTTATTTAGCTAGTTATTCCGACAAGATTTGCATTTGAGAGTACCCAGTTTAGCTATTTCTGACAACACTGTTCAAAAATTGCAACAGGTGTTTTTCCAATCGAATACCCAAAATGTCGGAATGCTGACCGAAAGCTATAGCTAAAATAAATACAGTCAGAACTGGATTTTGCAACCCATTAGCGACCGGTAATATAAGCTAATCGCGAATTTCATTACTTGGTTTCACACAAACCAGTTCCAGGAGCTTCGCAAATCAAAGTTAGACTGTAGGTCGCAAATATTGTCAATTCGTGTAAACTAACCAGAAAACATCTTTTACCAACTTTCAGGTAAACCGGGTCTTTCTTCTTTTGCACAAACTCCAGAGCTTGCTGCTGAGAGTGTTCGTGAACTTTTGTCGACTGCTAAGCAGGTCATACCTACAAATCTATGGGTCCACACTCCCATCACATTGAAAGCAACTGCTGGACTCAGGTTACTGCCGGAGAACCAAGCTGATGCAATATTGTCTCAGGTAATTCAAACTTCAGTAATTTTTTTTATCTCAATTTTAAAGTTAAGGCACAATTAGAGGTAGCTAGCAGTGGTCTTTTGCTCGAGGATGATGAATCCGTAGGAATGTTGTCGGGTATTGACGAAGGAGTTTTCGGCTGGTTTACGCTCAACTATCTGCTGGGCAGATTGAGCAATGGATTTGAATCAGGTTAGTGTTAGATTTTTGAGGAGATGAGGGAAAATGAAAAAATTCCTCTCGATTGGTGATCTGAAAATGATCAAAAACTTAGTTATTGTAGGACTATCAACGGCAGCTGCTCTAGACCTTGGTGGTGGCTCAACTCAAGTCACCTTCTTGCCTGATAACTTGGCTGCTGCTTTGGAGGTCTTTCTTCCGATGCATTTTCTCACCAACTCAACCTGTTTGGCAAAAAAGTCAAGCTATATACTCACAGGTTAGGATTTTATTTTTAAGATCAATAAAAATGCTTGCTTTAACTTCAGTTACTTGGGAAATGGTTTGGTAGCCGCTAGGATCGGCGTAGCTCAACTATCTTCGCAGTCAAATGATGAGTCTCATTCTTTATTCACCAGTTGTTTTCCTCGAAAATTCCAAATCAATGATTGGGACTATGCTGGAAATGTTTGGGTGGTTAGGTAGGTGACCTTTGGTGATGCAGTCAAGTCTTGGTTTAATTACAATTACAGTGCATTTGCACATTTTTTCGAAACTTCGCCAGGTCACATTGTCCCTTCCTTTTTAGAGAGAAAATCTAAACAGTACTTTATTTTCTTGTTTCTACAAGACTGGACTGTATTCAAGACTTGACTTTATTGTCAATTTGAGTTGACAAACATTAATATTTCAACCATTTTAAAGTGCAACCCAAGAGGCCAGCTTTGAAGCCTGTTTATCCAGCACTATACATTATGTGGAATCAGTCAGCAAAGTAGTGCCCATCCCTCAACTAGCTGACAACGACGTCTTCGTCTTTTCCTACTTCTATGATAGGGGCCTACAAGCAGGACTAGTCCAAGGGGATTCAGAGCAATCTGGTGGTTTCGCCAAAGTAGTTGACTACAAACAGGCTGCACAAAAGGGTTGGGTCTGAAGAATATTTTTTCTCGATTTATCTGGAAAAAATTCAGCCTGCTCCATTCCGGCTGAAGAAATAGGACCAGAACATTGGAAACCATGGCAGTGTCTCGACTTAACCTACATTTATACACTCTTGCATTTTGGATATGGGTTGCCAGACCAAAAATCTATTCATGTAAGCGACAATAAATTTAAGATTCTATATGGTACGAGCACTTCCTGACTGGTACTTTGTTACGCATTCGACTCTCTAAGACTCTTGATCAAAAATGCATTAAAATAGTTTTTTTGACCAGCGAGAAAAATGTGATAAATTATCCAAAAATGAGATTGAAATATCTTGAAATGACCACATACCCCTGAGATGTGGAAGGCCATTTTTTGAAAAAAATTCAGAATTTTTTATCAGAAAGTGTTCAGAAACGCTTCTTTTGTCGTGTTAAGCAGAAAAATGAGTCGGATAGGTGATTTTGGGTCACTTTTCGAAAAATCCGAGTATGCGGGACCATGAAAGTAATAATGCGGTTGTCAAATGAATAATTTCTTAGAAAATTTTCGAGTTTTCTAAATTTGTATGATCACTGCCGATTCAACTTTTCATCTTTCGGTTTACATGTAAATTTCTCCAGATAGACCTACACTTTTATCTTTTTTCGGAAAATTTAAAAATGAAGCCCTGAAGCCTGGCCCTATTAGAAAAAATACGTCAGCTCAATTTCAATCAATTTTTAGCTCACAAAAAAGCTGAAAGAAAAGAGGTGTCTTGGCTCTAGGCGCCGGCTTCCACTTGCTCAACTCCTATCATAGCAAACGAATCAGTCTGAAGTCAGTGAATAACAACCTTAAGAGTGAAACACAGAAGAATATACGTGTATCGCCCAGTCAACAAAAGCACATGAACACTACTAGCAACCATTCTGGTGGTTACATTCAACAGCTAATGCACTACATCAGCGATGCAGCCACCCATGTACTTGTCTATCTGAAGTTGGCTTCTTAAGAGAAAATTTAAGACGTAGGTTTCTTGATTTTTGAACCGACTGATTGAAAATTGAAATTTATGGTTGGGTAAATGCATAATTATCAAGGGTTTATGAAGCTTTGTTTTTTTCGGCTTTTTATTCTCCTATTTTAATTATTTTTTTTGTTCATGTGTAATTATCTTAGTTGTATTTCCAAAAGAAGTGCGCGTTGGAAACCGAATCCACCTTTGACATATCCACAGTTTCACGGCCGAAAAATTTGGCGCTGGTCCACCAAGAAAGAATTTTCGGCGCTGGTGCCCTGATTTTGCTAAACTTTTCGGCCAGCAAACCGGCGCCGTGCCATTGCTAGCGCCGACGCCGGTTCTTTTTTTGTTTTATTGTTTTTTTTTTTCAAAAACTTGTAAAATTCTTTTAATAAACGATTAAATTCCTCAAAAAATGTTATGAAAGTAAATATAATTTGTGTTTGAGCAAAATATTGAACATTTTTCGCAGGATGTATACTTACTGCTAAAAAAATTTTTTTTACAAAATGGGCGCCGTCGCCCTCTCCAGTCTGAAATTCGTGCGGCGCCGAACCGGCGCCCGTGCATATCATTCTAGTCTTTTATCACCTTAATACTCATCCATATGTCGAAATGAAAGTGGCTTAGTAAATGGGTGGGTGGCTTCTCGAGCATGCGCCGTATTCTTCAACAGAAGGCCTGCTTCGCCTGCAGCGAAAATCGCTAAAGAACTGGCAGTTGGCCAAGGCTTACGACGAATTGGTTGCTGATGTCAAAGCCTGGATTGCTTATTCATTTGCTTGCGGGATCGATCGTTAACCTAGCAAATGGGTGGCAGTGATTGAAGTTGACGCAAATAGTAATACAGAATGAACCTCAGAACGTGTTCTTAACGATTTAAGTTGTTGTTTTAAAATCGTTCATAATTATGCACAAGCCCAATTATAATGAAGCTTATGGTTTTTATAGCTAATTTATAAAGATGTAAAATTTGCCGATTATTCCTATATGTATTTGCTACTGAGAATCCGCTTCCATCATATCGATTTGTCCATCATTGGTTGTGATATTACTTTTTATAAAAGCTTTTTAAATTTTTATTTCTATAAATATTTGTGGTCACTTGTGATGTTGAGGGTGCCATCCTATATTTAGAAGTTTACCAGGGAATAACCAAATCGTGAACAAGAATAAAAAAATATATTCGGACATTAAAATGGTGATTCAGCCGTACAGAAGTTGACCGTTCACGAAATTCGATTGAATGATCGATTATTAAATCGCAATATTTTCAGGCAGTTCGACTGTAATCGAAAAATTTTAAAATTATAGGCTTTCGCCCTGGCCAACATAGTTAGTACCCATTTGTGTTATTATGTCTATTGATAATCTTTGTGTCTACTGATAATGTTTCTGATTCAAAGATTTCCTATTTAAGATGACTTTCAAAGATTGCCAAAAGCCGATCGAAATTAACTTTGGAATCCAAAGTTTTTATACCTTCTGTCTTTGAAAAAAAGTTCATTTTTCGCCTTAACTAGCTTGCCGCTTTTTCGGCTTCTGTTTGTGCGCAGAATAAAACAGCGTTTCGTCCATTTTTGCAGTTGGGGAAACGTAGTTGAGTCGGTCCTATCGTAGGTTGTCTATTTGACCCCTTGTGCCTTATATGTCAACAGGGCGGACAAGGGCAAAACAAAACAAGGGCACTAATAGAGCCACCAAGTTTTCTCATTTTGTTGCTCAGAAGTTTCTGAGATAACCTTAAGAACCAAAAAATGTCGACAAGTGTAAAAAACTACAACATCACGAAAATGTTTGTGAATAGGTGTAATATCTTTGTTCTATATCTTGAATGCAAGCTTATCTGGTGTCTGTTTGTATGCTCGGTATCCAGCTTATTTATTACAACAAATATAGTATTATTATTTGTATTGATATTTTCAACAGCAAAATTATTTTTGTATGTATTTAGTAGCTGCTAGCGGGTGGTATTTCTATGTTTTTATTTATACAGTCTTTGGTTCAAAAACATATACTTCTAAACAAAAACTTATTGATTAACAAAATAAAGACTATTTTAGTGACTAGTAGAAATTTGAAGCCAAATAAAATATTTACAAATATTTTGTTACAACACAGTGTATTTTTATTGTTTTAGGTGAAGGCGTAGAGTTTCTCGAAGAGCGGGAACTGATGTCCAAATATGCGCTTCACCTTGGGCGCATTGGGCCATTTGTTGTAGTTGGAACAGTAGGTTAGGCGCATCAACTTGTAGTAGTGCACAAGCTTCTCTTGCCGCCATATAGGACATTTTCTTAAACAACGGTTGTATATTTGGCAGCGAGGATAAGGATCGTTAACAATTACACCTTAAAGGTCATTGCCGTCTGCGACAACGGTTCCCCCGCCAATTCAAAAAATTTTCCTATTAATTGAACTTCTGTACGAATTTTACAACTTGGTTTCTAGCAGAACTATCCCTAAAATTAATATCTAGGCCGTGTTTTATTAGAAACTAAGTTGAACGATCCGTACAGAAGTTCAATGATTAGGCGAAAATTTTTTGAATTGGCGAGAGACAATTTAAAACACGTGACCATGGCACTTTAAGTCACTTTTCTACTGACAAGGGATACCCACAAATTGTATACCGTATTTCCTCTAATAAGCGCGCCCCCCTACTTTCGGGACCTATATCTCAGCTCAGATAAATTTTTCTGCAAAGCTGTTTAATGCATTTTCTTAACTCCAAGAGCTTTACCGATTCCACTTTTTACATTTTGGTTGAGCACCCGAAATTTTCGAGATTGACCTAAAATTTTTCAGATTTTCGGGGTTGAAAAGTAAGCGAAGTAAGGAAATACAAGGAAGTAAGGAAAATTGAAAAGTAAGGAAATACAGTATCTCGAGCTGAATATTTTTTAAAGACTATCTTTCAGAGTGTGTCCGTATGTCAGTATGAATTGCAATAATTTTGAAATTACGTAATGAATTCAGTGAAACCTCAGGTGTGCGGAAACCACCAAAAGTTTGATTTCCGTCTGGATCTGAGACTTTTTTAGTTGAAAATCGAACTTTCGGTATCGATCGGTATGTGTCAATATATAGCGGTTTGATTGTAAAAATATGTTTTGAAAACCAATAACGGGAAAGAGTTGTTCAAATTTGACGGGGTAAAAAATTAATTTGACGGGTAAATCAGTAATTCGACGGGTGAAATTAGTTACAGCCATAATTAATTTGTACAGTCAACTCTCGATACAGTGTACCCTCGATATAGTGTAGATCTAGATACAGTGTAGATTTTTCTGGTCCCCCAGCCTACACTATATAGAGAGTTGACTGTATTCTGTTTCGATACGTTTCTCGAGATTTCAAACTCGATGACTAAGCCTATCAAAATGCAGTCAAACTTCGATATACAGTTCACACTTCTTCCTTGTGAATATTTTTTAAACATATGTGTGTCCTCCAGGATTATAGCTATTCAAAGAGTGTGAAGAGACCATTGACTATTGTTGTGTACTGTGTTTGAATCACCATTTGTCTTGTAGTGATTCAAACGTGTTGTTAGTATATAAGGTCTGAACGTCTGTGTTCAGATCAGTTTGTGTCCGAATAAAACTATAAAGAAGTCGTGTGCTATCGTCTCTCTCTCTCTTAGCTATCAAGGATACAACATTGGCGCAGTCGCTATGGATACAAATGAACTCAAGCTATGGTGGCTCAGCAAGCTACAGCAATGGCTCAGCAACAAGAATCAATCGCTCAGCAAGCCGCCGCTATGTCTCAAATGATGGCTCTTCTTCAGAAAAATCGTGGTGGTGGTGACATTGCTCAGCCTGCTCTTCCGTCTATCTCAACATTGCCGCAATTGCCAGATATGGAAGTCTTCAGCGCTGATGACAGTGATCCGAACAAGTTCCAAAATTGGATGCAGCGGTTCCAATTCTCTCTCGATTGCACAGCTCCGAATATGGTGGAATCAACGAAAGTGAAGCTCCTAATGACCAAGCTGTCTGCCGAAGCCTTCGCCGAGTACTCCAAGAGCTGCCTCTTGGAGTACTCGGCGAACTGGATTGACTGGAAATCAATTGGGCTTTGCCCGCGTAGGTTCGAATCCTGCCGACTGCGCCAATGTTGTATCCTTGTTAGCTTGAGAGAGAGAGACGATAGCACACGACTTCTTAATAGCTTTATTCGGACACAAACTGATCTGAACACAGACGTTCAGACCCTTATATACACAGCTCCGAATATTGCACAGCTCCGAATATGGTGGAATCAACGAAAGTGAAGCTCCTAATGACCAAGCTGTCTGCCGAAGCCTTCGCCGAGTACTCCAAGAGCTGCCTGCCTAAGGATGTAACCGACTTCAATCTAGACGAAACGGTCAGTGGTCTTTCCAAATTATTCGCTCATTCTCGCTCACTGGTGGTGGATCGCTTCGAATGCCTGCGTCTGGTCAAAGATGATGGGGAAGAATTCCGCCACTACGTCAATCGTCTCAAGGGTCAGCTCCGCTTGTTCAAATTCAGCTCTCTCAAAGAGGAAGAGTTCAATTGCCTTCTCCTGCTATTGGGCCTAAAGTCAAATCAAGATGCCGCTATCCGAACTCGCCTTCTCCATCGAATCAACGAAAAGAGAGATGCAGTCAAGTTCGAAGAAATTGTGGAAGAAGCTGCCAGCTACCTGTCAACAATTGCCGAAGCAAAGCATCTGGAAAGAAGTCAGCAGCCCTGCTCCAGTCCGTACATCAATCAAGTCAGCAAAGCTTCAGTTCCGCCGAGTGCCTGCTTCCGCTGCGGTCTAATGCATTGGTCCGACGATTGCCGTTCCAAGAATGCTGAATGCCACAAGTGCGGTGAAATTTGGTGACCTCAGCAAGCAATGTGACGCAATTCAGCAGTTCCGCCAGCCGAAGAAGAAGTTCCAGAAGCAGTTCAAGTCTTCGAATCAATCAAGCTATGGGGTCAACTGCCTTCTAATGCAATCAGTGCAAGTTCAACAGTTGGGTAAGAAGCCTCAGCTCATCAAGAAGCAAGTGCAAGTCAATGGCCGGTTTGTCCTCTTCACTCTTGACACTGGGTCAGAAGTTACAGCAATCAATGAGGAAACCTATCTAGCAATTGGTCGGCCTCCAATCTATCGAAGCAAATGGCAGGGTCGTCTCTACAATGGGTCAAGCTGCAAATTCATCGGTGATGGTATCGCCTCCTTCTCTGCTAATGGTCGCTCAGTCAAGCAAGCTTTTGTGGTGGCTCAACATGATCAATCACCTCCTAGGGATCAATGCGCTCAACGCACTAGGATTTTTGGACGTGCCTTTCAATCAGCAGCGATCAAAGGAAAAGCACCAGCCTTCTCAGTTCCGTCAGTCAAAGGGAATCAAGCTGCTACAGCTCAGCTCAACTGGTAGTCAGGACCCTCAGCAGCCTTCCAGTGGTCGCAGCATCAAGCCTTCGTCGCCGTGCTCAATCTGTGGACTCATGCACTGGAAAAGCAACTGCTCTCGTCACAAGTCAAAAAACCAGAAGTTCCAAGCTCTTGGATCGTCAGTTAGTCTCTCAGTTGCCGTCCTCTTCTCAAGTGCAGCCTGCCAAGAAGAAAGTGACCAGCAAAGCAACTCGTCTTCCAGCAAATGTCGTCTCCGAAACAGCTCCGCTTCCAGTCTTCAATCAAGGGAAGGAGTGGACGCGTCATGCTCATCAGTCTCGCCTGCAAGCAAGTGTCTTCCCAGTCAGCTCCGCTTCAAGGAATGGAATGGATCATCGTGCTCAGCTCTCTCGTCTACAGTCACAGCAGAGATTCCGCAGCCAATGGTCGGTATAGGGAGCGGTCAAAGAAGCCTCAAGTGCCAATCTGCGACAGTCCAAGTTCCTCGGCCAGATCCAAGCTCCAATGCTGCAAGGAAGACAGAAATCTCCTATTCTTCAGAATCTCTGTCCACCCAACCCATTGTACGGGAAGGTGTTGTGTAACTGTGTTTGAATCACCATTTGTCTTGTAGTGATTCAAACGTGTTGTTAGTATATAAGGGTCTGAACGTCTGTGTTCAGATCAGTTTGTGTCCGAATAAAGCTATTAAGAAGTCGTGTGCTATCGTCTCTCTCTCTCAAGCTAACAAGGATACAACAACTATTTTGACTTTTATTTGAATTTCGACTTTTAAAAATTTCTAAATGTTTGCGAAAATATTTTCTAAATTATTTGTTTGTTTGAATTGACAAATAATTTAATTTTTTTTTCAAATATCAACCAAAAAGGGGTGCAGGCCGTTTCGTCGCCAGAATTTTCGTCGCCCACATTTTTCGTCGCCACAATTTTCGTCGCCCACATTTTTCGTCGCCACAGTTTTCGTCGCACACAATTTTCGTCGCCCACAATTTTTGTCGCCCGCATATTTTCGTCGCCGGCATATTTTCGTCGCCCGCATACTTTCGTCGCCGGCATATTTTTCTCGGCAGTGTTTTACAGGATGGACCAATTTTTTCGGAACACTTTAAACGATCATAACTTTTTTCTATGATGGAATTTCGAAACTCTGTAAACGCCATTCGACTCAGAATCAAAAAGAATTGTTTTGGTGCATGGAGCTCGAAAAAAAAATTCTGTGGACAAGAATCTTTCGTTCTACAGATGCGATCAGTGGGTGTTCGGGTGCAAGATGCGACTACATCTCGTGAAAGCAACAAAAAATTGCGTTCCGTTCTCGGTTCTCATTCGATCCATCCAGTCTTTCCTTGGCGGCCGATTAATGCTATGGTGCGCGATGAGCAAGTTCGACTCATCACAACTTTCACTGATATGGTACGTATTGCTAAATTTGATTAGATATTCACCTTCACTATCAGTGTTAAGACACCGAATCAAGTGATCACTCAAACGACAGCCAATCTTTCTCCCGTTCAAAAGCGATTTCTTCTCTCTAGCTTCCCCGAGAGATACACCAGGCCTTCCCCTAGGCCACCACCATATACCTGGGCGGTACAGAGCACAAGCCCCAGAGTGGGGGGCTACGGAGTAGTGATGGCGGTGGGCCGTCGCCCACCGCCGGCAATTACCCCAAACCGCCCGTGTGTGCATAGGCTGCGAACCGCCTTCGGTAGACCCTGTATATGTATTTTCTCGTGTGGTATAATAAACTCTTCTTACTTACTTGTACTTGTTGACCCCCTTAGCCCCCACTGCAATATGCGGGCGACGAAAGTATGCGGGCGACGAAAATTGTGGCGACGAACATTGTGGTGACGAAAATATACCGGCGACGAAAAAAGTCGGCGACGAAAATTGTGGGCGACGAAAAATCCTGGCGAGGAAACGGCCTGCACCCCAAAAACGTTCAGCGTTGCTTGACATTGCCAGATCGAGCAAGATAGAAAATAATTTCTGCACTATTACTTAGTCGTATCGATTTAAAAGACATCGATAAAAAAGCTGTCCCCTGGAATTTAAAAAGCCGAAATTCCCATGACCGTAGATGGCAATGGTCCCTTTAATAGCTTGTACATTAGCAGTTGCCTGGCGGATTTTACAAAAGCATCGGTCGGGATCTCAGCGATACCGCATTCAGTACGAAAGTCGCTTGAGCCTAGTGTTGAAAACACCTAACTGTACCATAGTTGGGCACCTCCAAAAAACCGCCGCCGGTGAAAAAAAATTTGCTGAATTTTTCTAAACGTGTGCGCTGCCGCTGTCGTCCCTCTATTCGCCGCCACCACCGGTGACATCTTATTTTTCACCGCCGCCGCCTGGCGGCGCCGCCTGCGGTGGCTATCCGACTATGAACTCTACCATCGAAAAATTTGGTGGGGCTGAAGGTGGTTATTACCGGCTGGCGTTAGGGTTTTTTTTTAAATTTTATTCAAGGAGTTCGGTAAAAGATTCGATCAGATTATATAAAAAATCTAGATCATCTATATTAATACGACCAAAAGTTTATGCCTGTAGTTACGCCTGGTATTTGATTTTTGTGGCTACCTGTAAGGAATATGTTCCTGACTTTGGTCTGGCCTGCAAAACATGTTTTGCTGCTTGTTGGCTCTTTTGATCAACTGAGCCAGTCGGCGTCTTTGTCTCAGCAATCGCTGCACAGTATCTTCAGCTAGTTTGTCTCTGTTTTCCAGACACTCTTCCACAAAACTATCATTGAGTTGCTGACCAGCAGCATCATCATCTACTGTCTTTTCCAACAATATATCCTCAGTGTAAGACACAAGGCTGGGTGATGGTCCATTTTGGTCTGCTTGAATAGGAGTGTCAAGTTCTTCATTTAATTCAGGATCTTCAATAGGTATTAAAGTGGTGGCAGCAATGTTGGGTTTTGTTGAAAATTCGGTGTGCTGATTTGGTTTCAATTTGGAAATAACTAAAGGAGAAGTGGAGTTCTCTTCAATTAGCCTGATTTCGATGGCATCTTAATCGTAAAAAATTCTAGTTAATTGTAGGCAGTTATTTAAGCGAGAAGCTCAAAAGGGTGTATAAACTAGAGTTGTAGAAATTCCCGGAAATATAGAAAACCCGGGATATTCCCGGGAATATTCCTGGGAACATTGGGAATATTCCCGGGAATATTCCAATGTTATCGGGAATATTCCCATTGTACAATCCTAGTATAAACTATTGGTAACCAGAGCTATGGGATTTTTTGTTTGGAGGCGTATTATTGGGGGGGGGGGGGACAGCCTACCTGCGAAGACTGGTTCTCTCTCCACTTGAGTAATTGGCATCGAAGAAGCTGTTGAAGTAGAAGTTGAATCACTTGTGTCTGCTACGATGGGACTAGTCGAGGGAAATTAAATATTACAAAGATAATAAGAAATGAGTGAGCTAGTGAAAGCTGCATTTTGATATAGACAAAAATTCTGTCCCTTTACTTAAAAAATAAATGATCAAAATGTTAACACATAATCAACTGGTATTTTTGTTTGCTTCTCTTTTTATTTGTTTTAATTGGTTTGAAAAACAAACAGGTGTCTACGACCCCAATCAACAGCTTACTACTTGATCCGCTGGCAATTAACCTAACATATTAATGGCATCATTTGTTTAAGTCTATTAACTAAATAAGTTTGCTATTTTTAATTAACCCATTTTGCAGCAATTTTTTTTTAAATATTTTGAATTTCCCTTTTCGCACATACTTTTGCAGACCATTCTCAATCAAATCATTACTTATTTTGTAGCTCGTCTCACTGGCTACACAATTAGTGGTAATTGGCCTCAATAGTAGTCAAAAAAAGTTGGTGAAAAACACAATGCCAAGATTTTGAATAGAGAAACGTTATCAATTACTAATACAGTCAACTTCCGCTATAGGAACACCCTCGCTATAGTGACACCTCGCATACGATTTGTCGATTTTGTCTAAAACGCCTTAGACTAGACCCTCGCTATAGTGACACCCCGGCCGGTCCCAACAAATAAAAATACCTCGATATAGTGACACATGTCAAGTTTTGTTTATTAAAGTTGCAACTTCAAGTTAAATTTCTTTTCAAAACGAATTTAAGCTCTCTGTAAATTTTTTCCATATAATTACGTGGTTTTTTTATTATTTGTTTTCGTTGCCAATATTCAACCCAATGATGTATACAATGCCGAACAACTGTAGTATAGTTCAAAATCGTCCTACAGTTGTGATTAATGTTCGCAATTATAGTGCAGTTTCTCGGCATTGTTCCTATGATTGCTTTAATGAAATTTATTAGTTTCGGTTTTCTCTCAGGAAACACTATTGTTTCGCTATTTAGGTCCGCAACTCTCAATTTAGATCCTGAAAATGTGTACGTTGATTCCGCAGTTGCGAGTCTGAATGGCGAATTTATAGTGTTCCTTGACCAACCTTCGACAGCAAAATCTATATGTTTTAGATTATTACTGAAGCATCAGAGCTGTCAAAAGACTTTGAAAATTGGGTTAAAAGGTGTTAGGCCCTAGACGGTATGAGCTTTTGGTTTATACATAGAATCGACAGGTGACTGTATTACCATTTGCGAAACCTTCGATATAGTGACACTTTTCAAGAAATTTTTTTGAAAACCCTCGCTACAGTGACACCCCGTTATAGTGACACCCTCGCTACAGTGACACCCCGTTATAGTGACACCCTCGCTACAGTGACACCCCGTTATAGTGACACCTCGCTACAGTGACACCCGTTATAGTGACACCCTCGCTACAGTGACACCCCGTTATAGTGACACCCTCGCTACAGTGACACCCCGTTATAGTGACACCCTCGCTACAGTGACACCCCGTTATAGTGACACCCTCGCTACAGTGACACCCCGTTATAGTGACACCCTCGCTACAGTGACACCCGTTATAGTGACACCTCGCTACAGTGACACCCGTTATGTGACACCCTCGCTACAGTGACACCCCGTTATAGTGACACCCTCGCTACAGTGACACCCCGTTATAGTGCACCCTCGCTACAGTGACACCCCGTTATAGTGACACCCTCGCTACAGTGACACCCCGTTATAGTGACACCCTCGCTACAGTGACACCCCGTTATAGTGACACCCTCGCTACAGTGACACCCCGTTATAGTGACACCCTCGCTACAGTGACACCCGTTATAGTGACACCCTCGCTACAGTGACACCCCGTTATAGTGACACCCTCGATTTATCTATAAAACTTGTAAGGTAGAATTATTTGGAAGCTGTCGAAAATATAATTATAAATTCAAAGTTTACAAAAAATGATTTGTGAAAAAGTTTATTAAGAACTTATTTGCTCGCTACATTAAGAAGCTGACGAAGCTGCCTGCTTCATTAGGAAGTTTCACCAAGTCTCTGACCTCGCTCCTTACATTAAAATCAAATTATAAACGGGCAATTTGAGAGATTTCGAGGTAGATTTGAATTTACACAGCCACTTGCAGAGAAAAATTTATTTTTGTGAGAGAGTTTGAAACATGGGCAAATATATGCGCAACTAGTGATCTGACTAATCAGGATGTAGTTGCACTCATTCGCACTCAAAGGATGCTTCTGTAATCAAATTGCACAAATTTTTCAAATTTTAGCTACAATTCCAACAGCAACTGCCACACCTGAAAGGGCTTCAGTGTTTTGAAACAAATAAAAATGTTTTGAGAAATTCATGCTGATGAACGTCTAAATCATCTAGCCCTTATTTTTGTTCACAAAGACATAAGTTTGCCAGTTCAAGATATAATTAACGATATGCTAAGTTTAACCATCGTTTATGCTTTGCTTAAATCTGTTAAAAATAAATAATTGAAAAAATCTAATAAATATTGAAAAAAATTACAAAAAAAGATAAGAAAATACACAAAAATCTCATTTTAAAAATTACCCCCCTTGACTTGAATCTATAGGGGTAATATCAAAGAAATTACCCCCCCCTTGAAAAAGTTGAAGTTGCGGCCCTGAGTGACACCCTCGCTACAGTGACACCCCGTTATAGTGACACCCTCGCTACAGTGACACCCCGTTATAGTGACACCCTCGCTATAGTGACACTACAAGGCCGGTCCCGAGGGGTGTCACTATAGCGGGGGTTGACTGTATAATAATTAATAATATAATATCTGACCAAATCACCACTCAAAGGGTAGAATATTGTCTCAGCTATGTTTGAATAAAAAAATTTCCTGACGATTGTTAGAAAAAGATAAGTAAAACCGAATGCTAAGAACACGAATTTGGATTTTTTATGTTTTCTTAAAACGTTGGTACCGATTGGGATCATTTCAGCATTAAAGTATTAAATTTTGTTGATTAAGTGAAGATCACCGTATACCACAGCATGATTAGAGCCCTAAATCTTTTACAATGTAAATTACACGCAGATTTGTAAAATAAACCTCTGTTGCTACAAACTACAAAGCATTTTTATTTTAAGCGTACAAATGAGATTTCCCAACAATTTTAGATACATTCTTTGTACAATATTCGGAGAATTAGAATGAATCATCTGACGAGTCGACTTCTAACAAGTTTGCTTGAGATTGCAGAGTGATTCCATTCTGAAAAAGCACTTTAATTTGTTTTTTATTGTATTATTATTTAACTATTATTTAATTGCCATTTTTAGGGGACACGGTCGTTTGTTCGAAAGTACGTTTGTTCGAAAGCGTCGTTTGTTCGAAAAGTTCGTTTGTTCGAAAAGTTCGATTGTTCGAAAAGTTCGTTTGTTCGAAAGTTGTTCGAAAAATTCGTTTGTTCGAAAAATGTTTCTTTGACCGAAAATTATAAAAGTTTTTTTTTAAATAATATTTATCTTGAGCGGAAGAACTTTTTGTTTGTTGCTTCGTTCATTTTTTTGCTGTTCCTGTTAGTTGTAGCTGGTTCTCTCTTATTTTTTGTTTGGCACTTTATTTCTGGGACAAGTAAGACAAGTGCTTTATAATTGATTTCAGAAATTGCGATGTCTGTCCGAAATGTGCTAGAAGCAATTGGTGGTTACTATTCCGACTCTGATGATGATGGTGAAGAAGAGCAGCAAGTATTGATGGTGGAGTTAGCCGAGCAGCAAGAAATCGTCGTTTAGCCTCTGGTGGCGGTGGAGCCAGTCATTCGGTGGGTTTTGATATATAGTTGGCAATCATTTCAAGTTTATTTTCAGAGTTTCCTCAAAACGGTGCAGCAAGGACGTGATCAAAAGTATTTGCAGTGGCAGCTTGGCAAGTAACCAAAAGGGAAGAGAACCAAGTACAAGGACGCCGATGCCCACATTCTCACAATCGTTGAAGCTTACGAGAAAAGAAGCACTGATGAATATCTCAAAGGAGTTGCTAACAATTTTGTGATGGATGGTTAAATTGTTGTTGAATGGTTGTCTCATTTATTTTTGTTTGTCTTCTACCAATAAAATCATTTGTTCAGAAAATCGTTACAAAAGAACAGAGAACAAAAAGAAAAGACGCTTTTCGAACAAACAAACTTTTCGAACAAACGAACTTTTCGAACAACGAACTTTTCGAACAAACGAACTTTTCGAACAAACGAACTTTTCGAACAAACGAACTTTCGAACAAACGAACTTTTCGAACAAACGACGCGTACCCCATTTTTAGAATTATTTCATAGACCAGGGCTCCTATCTTCTTTGGTCGATGTTTGACTTATGGGGGCCTTTTTTGCCTTAGTCCCCCTGTTGTTTTTTAGTTTTTTACTAACCTGTAAAAGTATCCCTGAAAAAATGCAGAGATTAATTGCCTTTCGCATTTAAAAAAGCGAATTTGTTTGTAAAGAGCCTCAAAAACTGGATATTTTGAGATATCTGTGAATTTTTTTATGGTCACAAATTAAAATACCCGACAAACTTTTTGCGGTTTAAGCTTAGCAAGTTTCTAATTATTGAAAATGATAACTTGATCACTTTTGAATAATTTTTGAATGAAGAAATACCACTTTATGTGTGCCATTTGATAAGTTTTGTGGCTGCTGAATTTCTTTTGCCTGGATAATCTGCTGAAATTTCTTCAATTGTTCGGCTTGTTTTGAAATCTCTTGCTTGTGATTGTGCAGTTCCAACACCAGTTCAGCTAATTGTTTAGCAAGCTTTTCGTTTCTGTCTTCTAACTGCTTTTGTCGCTTGATATATTCCAGAAGCAAACGCCAGTTGTTCTGCTCCTCGAGCAGATGATGAGCAGTAGCCAAGGATGGGGCTGATGGCATGTAGACGTCAGCACTGCTATCTCGCTTTGGTTCGTCTGAATGGTCAGATCTAAAATGAAATAGCAGTCAAGAATCAAATTAGAAAACTTCTGGTGATGCTTTGGTACTTATTACTCATGTTTCTACCTTTTTGATGTAAGTAGAAGTACCCTTCCTAATTAGTTTGCTAACATTAACACACTTTCAGTCGATATAAAGAAGAGAATTTTGGTACAACCTACGAGGATGAGAAAATTGAAAATACCCGAAAATATGAAAATTGAAAAAAAATTATATGAAGTCCACTACGTGGACTTCATATTCTTGACTAATGCAAAAGGTAAAAAATGTGGTCAATTTTCTTCAAAAATGCTCTCCGTGCCCTAAAAACTTGTTTCTTATCGGCTTTTGGGTGTAAAACACCCTTTGAAATTACTTACTTGAACCTAAAAAAATTTAAAATCTTTTCAACTAAAATGGGGGAGGGGGTGGCAAAACGGAGTCTGAAATAAATTACAATTTTTTCAAAACTACAGATCATATACTCCATAACCTAAGGGCGTAGATTTAGTAAAAGAGATACAGGGAAGCACCTACAACGAAAAGTGGTACGGGAGGGATAGACAATGGGGTGGAAACGGGAGCTAACCCCATGACTTACTTGTGAGGCACTGTATTGCTGACTTTTCCTTGTTTTACTTTTCTATGACTCAAGAGAGTATTGCTCAAGTCTTTTGTTGAAAGACTATGTGCCGTGCTTGCCGACTCTATGTCACTTAAACTATTTTTAGTCAGGAAATATGTTTGAATAGTAATGAGGCTACCTGGAAGTTGACGTCTTGGCATCCTTGTCGACACAGTACTTTTTATCCAGGTGAACTTTTTGAGCACCCTGTAGTACTTTGTTCTCTTTGCTGTAATAACATAAATTTCCCTATTAGTCTTAATATTCAGTAAAACCTTGCCTTTCTTCTTCGACAGACGAACTAGTTAACAGAACGCTTTTTTCTTGACCATTTTTCTTCGGAAATTTTTCTTTGTAAATTCCGACAAAATTGAACATTCTAAATTTAAAGTGAAATTTTTTCAAAAGATATTTGATAAAAAGACCTTACTTGGAAGGCTTTGCCAAGTTAGGAGTGTTCAAAAACGACATCTGCACTAAAAAGCCAATAGAAATATATTTGCCAGAAATAAAAAAGAATAATAATCAAAAAGGAGGATCGCAAAGTGAATGTATTTAAAACAGCAGCAGGAGAGACAGAACACATATATTAGCTGTTTTTTTGTGACCTGCTTTTACAGTCGATGATGCAACAAAGAGCAGAAAAACAGCTAATAATGTGGGAATTTTAAAGACTATAGCTGCATAAAAATGCAGTTTTGCGCACTTATTTTTTTGCGCATTTTATGCAAATGTTTTTTGTATAGACATTGTACAATCTAATCAACAAATAAAGCTATGATATAATACTTTGTGAATTAGATTAACATAAAAACAATTTTTGAGCAATGAATAAAGTAGTGAACTTTATCAGTTTTAAATGCAATGTTTCTTTGTTCTGATGCATTGTCTGAAGAAATACATTGTCGAAAAGCGTTGAATTTGGCTTTAGGCGAGAAGGCTGGAGCATCTCCAAACTTGACAACGGTGAATGAGACCAAAGACTTGAAGCCGAACTGATACTTATTTGGTTTAGGGACGCACCCTAAATTTCGTCAATTTTTGCACATACAATATTTTTGCACGATAGTTCCAACAAAAAATTTGACGAAACTTAGGGTGCGCCCCTAAACCGAATATTGCTTACGATGTGATATGGTCTTAGGCAAATTTGTATTATTAAGTGGGAATATGAAATTTAGTGGGAAAATTTCCGAATTTTATTGGTCAAATTCCGAAATAGGTAGAATATAGAGAATTTTAATTTTTTTGTACAATTTTCTTCGGTCGTTATTATATATTATTTCATGATGGATTGATAGATTTTTGTTTTATCTTTTTTATCTTGCCGTTATCAAAGATAACTTGGCGCTGCTGGAATATACCCCACCCAATAATTTAGGCTTTGGCTTAAGCTTAGGCCAGTAGGCTTAAGGTTAGGCTCAGGTCCTGGCCATTACTGACAAAGCTTTTGCACAACTTTTTTCTTCAAAATGGTGGTTTTAGGTACCTTCCAGAAATTATTGGGTGGGGTATATTCCAGTAGCGTCGATAACTTGATTATCACATTACAGGATAAACACTACATTTAGTTGTTATATTCCCGCCGAATAGTTTAAACGCCAAGTTTTTAAATGAATTAATTTTTAAAGACATTTCTTTAGCTTTTTCAAATTTGCTAACATACCCCCTAATGGATGGAGCCAACCATGATGATTCGACCATGGAAATAGCTGAAGTGAGTGTGCAGAAAGACCAATTTTCGTACACTTCTATTTTCTCGCTTCAACAGGAAACTATTCCTCTTGTAAGTGTAAGGTTTTTTAAGCATTTACTAATTTCGTTGCATTCAGGAACGAGTGGGCAGCGGTGCTTGCAGATCTGTCAATGAATTTGATAAAGTATGTTTTAAGACCTTTGCTTAAGTTATAGACTCGGTAACTAATGGGTCTGACTATTTTTTATGACTTAAGAGTATCTTGACAGTTCTGATACTTTTTTAATGACCGTATTTTTTGATCGATTTTTGAAATTCTGTTAAAATCTGTTCCTTTTGACAATTTTTGATATAACGTCTAAAACACAACTTTTCCTGGGTCCTCCTGTTGTTTTGGTACTAGTCTGTAGATAGCCTTTGGGTAAGCGGCAACCAAACTACACGGAGACCAAATAAAAATAGTAATTAATAATTCTTAAATTGTTTCAAAATCAACTCTTGTTTTGATTTTTTAGCCGATCTAGGAGCCTTTCTGTAATATTGTGCTCACTATACTAAAAAAATTCAGATCCGCAAGCTGGGAGAGGTAGTTTGCTTTGAAAAAAAATCCAAAATTTTTTAACAAATAATTTTTTTCAGGGAACCTATGGTACAAACGAAAAAGCTTCGATTTACTAGTAATCATAAAAATTTCTAATTAAGGTATTGTTTATGAGGGTCTCGATAAAGTGACGGGAGAGAAGGTGAATTTTTAATAAACTTTTTGTTTTTTAAATTAAAAATGTTTGCTTCAGGTTGCCTTAAAACAAGTCCGGCTAGATATGAAAAAAGAGGGTGTTTCCATATCTGTCATCCGTGAGATCCACTCTCTCATGGATATTGAGCATGAAAATATTGGTAAATTTTTGTGCATTTCAAGGCCCAAAACCCGGTTAGACCCCACTCCCTGGATACGTCCCTGCTTGCACACATTGCAAGGAGTTCCAAAACTAGGCCATAAAGTGCTGTGAGTTGATAATCGTCTTCTTTTTCATAGTGTATCTACCAGTTTGATCTTATTAAAAAGATTTTTTATTAAAAGGAATAAACTTAATGGCTTTTGTATGTATTTTCAAATTTTTTCAGTTCGACTTTTTGACTGCGCAGTAGGAAAGAAAATCCACAAAATTTTTCTTGTTATGGAGTACTGCAACCAGGTAAGACATTCTTAACCAATGAAAATGACCAATTTACTTATTGTTTAAGGATCTAGCATCTTTACTAGATAACATGCAGTCTCCTTCACAGAGTCACAAGTCAAATGTCTTTTGTTGCAACTTCTTAAAGGTAAATATTTTACAAAAATTTTAATTCTTAGTCTTTTGTAATTTTTATATTGTGAATGTAATTTAAAATTTGCTGCTCCGGACTCCTAACCAGTCTTGGCCAATCAACCGTCGTTATCAACCGGTTTATTCGCCGGTGGGCCACCGGTAGATCACTCTTCTCAACCGGTTGATCAACCAAGGACCAAACAACCGGTGGATGGTTGATGTGGCCGTTGATTACCAAAAAATGTTAAATCGACCGGTAGATTAACCGGAATCAATCAACCTTGGTTCATGGTTGATGTGGCGGTTGATAAATCCATGCGTGGCCAAGCCTGCTCCTAATTTGAGTCTGAGTACCCCTAGTACAAAATGGTCCGAAAAATGTCCGGTCGATTACGTTGACCGAAAATGAATTTTTAAAATAAGTTTTTTTTCATTTATTGCGGCTCGACCCCTCGGAAATCTTGAAAAAGTTACAGTGACAAAAGTGGTCAAATTTTTTGGACCACTATGTACATCAAATTTTCAAAGGTAGCCAGTTTGTGAAATGTTACACTAAAAAGAGAGAACTACTGGCCTGATTCAAAATAAAAAGCACTTATATATTTCCAGCTTATGATTGATCCTTTTCTTAACACTGTTGATTCAGGTCTAAATCACCTACACAAATCTTTTCTAATCCACAGAGATATCAAAGTAAGCTAGACACATTTCTTTAAATTTAAAAATATTTTAAAAACCCTTTTTAGGTTTCCAATTTGTTGCTGACTGACAATGGTGTTCTAAAAATAGCTGATTTTGGCTTAGCCAGACTTTTTGGTAAATTTAAAATATTTTTGACAAAAGACATTTTATAGTTGTGTCTTTAAGGAGACCCTCCGACCGAAATGACTCCAAGTGAATTTTGGCTAACGATTTTTGAGTTGAGTTTGTAACGAAAGTGTTATAGGAGTGGTTACTCTGTGGTATCGATCACCAGAACTTCTTTTTGGGAGCAAATTTCAGTCCACTCCAATTGGTTGGTAGCATATTTCTTAATTTTTTTGCCTTCTTTGAATTGAGTGATTTTCAGATATGTGGTGAGTTAAGTTGGTTTTGAGGTTGTACTTGCGGTTTGTGATCTCAACAGCTGTGTACCGCACTTTCCCTAGTAGAACCACTTCAAATCCTTGTTTTATTTTCTTAAAATATTGTATCACTAATCGTGTTTGAAAACTGCTGTGATTACAAATCAAATTTATCAATCAAATATATATTATATATAATATATGTTTATTTTTTAACGCTGATATTTAGGGCATGCGGGTGCATTTTAGTAATTTTTTTTCACTTTTATCCAAAATAGAATCTTTATTAAAAATATTCAGGGAGAGCTTTTGCTTCACAAACCTCTTTTGCCTGTAAGAAATTTGTCGAAAAAATTAGCGCTCTATAGTTAATCGAAAACTGTTTAGGGTAGAGATGAAATCGATCAAGTATTTATTGAACTAAGCAGACTGATTGAGCTTTTTTAGTTTCTGCTTATTATTTAAGGTACGGAAAATCATACATCTGCTAGGCACACCAACTGAGCGAATTTGGGTGAAAATTTTTATGTGAGTTGTGAACCATTTTTTATAATCCATATTTCTAGCCTGGGCTTTCCAAACTGACTCTAATGTCAAAAGTACAGCTATTCAACCAGCCCTACAACAACATTAAAGCTGTTTTCCAAATTCTCCACCTGAGTGCATTGGTAGATCATTTTATTCCGGATAAAAACCTGTATGAACTTTTTGTTTCAGATCTGCTTAATCGACTCTTTGCTTACGGTGTGATTTTGAGCAATGTTATTACAAAGAAGCTCATTAGAGTCACTGAATTCGCTTACTTTTTCTTATAGTTGACTAAAATTTAGTTAAAAGTATTATTCAATGCTTTTTTAGTCTAAAAATATAATGCTGAAAAATTCCAAACCTAGTAATGGTTAAATTGATACGATGCAAGAAAAAGGACAACAGTTTAATGCATAAAAACAATAAAATCTTAGATCCAGCTAGAAGAGCTACTGCAGCAGAATGTTTGGACAGTGACTACCTGAACACATCTCCTCTGCCTTGCGGTATATTTCCTACAAATAATATTGAACCTATACGCATTAAGCCAATGGCTTAAAAAATAAATTGCAAAAAAATCAACAATGAGACTTACAAGGGAACCTCGCGAGCTTGTTTTTCACTCGCAAATTAGAGTTTGGTCTCATTGGACAGCCAGTATGCGACTGTAAATCAAATCTGTTGAGATCTCGGGCCCATAGGCCGAAAAGTTGGGATGAGAAGGCCAGTAAAGTATTGAAGGGGCTTTATATATGCATTGCCTAGGTCATAGGTTCGAATACCACTTGGTCCACACGAATTTTTTCACTTCAATTCTAAAGTTTACCCTTTGCTAATAAACTTTTTAGATAGCTAATAGCCTGAATATCATTTAGAAACCAAACTTCTAAATAAAAGTCGATAAAAACGGGTGTGCACCCACTCGTATTCGAACCTGTGACCTGGGCAATGCGTGTATAAAGCCCCCATTCGAATTCGAAAATGCCTGGTCCCCCTTGTGGTTTTTCAATACTTTACTCGCCTTGTTATCCCAACTTTTTGGCCTATTGGCCGAGATCTCGACAGATTTGGTTTAGAGTCGCATACTGGCTATCATATGAGACCAAATTCTAATTTGCGAGTGAAAAACAAGTTCGTGAGGTTCCCTTGTTAGACTTTTTTTCCGAATTGACCACCTAGTGCGTATACATTTAATACTTTTATCGTGTTTTAATTCCAAAATTTTTGAATTTGCAGACCCTAGCATGATGCCTTCTCTAACTGGTTTGACAAGAAAATCGCGCAAAAGGGTGAATGCAGAGTGAACTCATAAGACCAAACAAGAAGGTGTGCTCAGCAAAATCACACTATTTATAGTCGACCTCGAAACAAAAATGTGCAGAAAATGTAAAAACACGAAGTTTGTGCTCACAAAGATCCATAAATAAAGGCGTTTGTATTGTTTGCTGCACTTTCCGAATAAATTTGTTGATATTTTTAAGTACAGGGTGGGCCAATTTTTTTTGGAACACTTTAAACGATCATAACTTTTTTCTATGATGGAATTTCGAAATTCTGTAAACGCCATTCGACTCAGAATCAAAAAAGAATTGTTTTGGTGCATGGAGCTCGAAAAAAATTTTTGGTCAAAAATTTCGAATTTGCCTTGGTCCCCCTGTGTTCTAAAAACGTCGATTTTTCGCCACTGCTTGTTGTTGTTGTTGTGCAAAAAATCGACGTTTTTAGAACACAGGGGACCAAGGCAAATTCGAAATTTTGACCAAAAATTTTTTTTCGAGCTCCATGCACCAAAACAATTCTTTTTGATTCTGAGTCGAATGGCGTTTACAGAATTTCGAAATTCCATCATAGAAAAAGTTATGATCGTTTAAAGTGTTCCAAAAATTGGCCCACCCTGTATTTTTAGTTCGAGCAGTCCAGGATTTAATTGATATTCATCTCCAAATGTTTAGAATTTTCGCATTTTGTTAAAAAAGTTTCAACGTGACTTGAGATTATGAGATACATAGGATTTCACAGTTAAGGCCATTATTCATTGACAATTTGAAGATTTTTTGGAGATTAAAAAATAATCCTACAGTGGGGTTAATAGAGAGAATGCGGTAATTGAGTTTGATTGAACCCAAATGTAACTAGCAAGGGAACATGAAGTATTGAATCATGTAAAACACAAAACTTCTGAAAGATACCATGCCAATTTTTTTAAAGTTTTTCTCCTAAAATTGGTTATAAAGCACATTCACAATATAAAATCATATTTTGTGGTGATAAACTAAAAAAAAAGATTGACCGTGTATTTCAAATTACACAATTTTTTTCACAAGCTCAAAGAAGAAGCGTCTACAATGACGTCAATTTGCACATTAAGGTCACTAATATACAATTACATTCAATGGTCTCAATTAATATATTGCGTAGGAAATCGCTTTTTTAGATAATAGTTGTGTTGTCCAATGCTCAAATATTTGATTGCTACTTGTATACTAAAGCTAGTAGTAGTTTGACGACAACCACATTTTCGGGGTATACAAGAATTTCTATAACACTATCGTGCTTTTCAGAATTTACATTCAGGAAGGTATTTTGGTATTAGATGTCTATAAATAGTCTCGTTTTAATCACAGGCTCCACATCAAAAGGTCAAGCTAAGTCACAGCCACAATGATAGTCGTCTAAAAACGAAATACATCTAGACAGTCTTTATTTATTTATTTTTAACTATTTATTTTGTAGCTATACATACCCTGCTATACCCATACCTGTACCTTCACCCTCTATAACTGTAGAATTTTAAACTTTATTTAATAATTTATTAAAACTGCTACCACACTAGAGCATTATTCGGTTGATGAGATTCAAAAAGAACAATTTTTGATGTAAATTAAAAAACTCAGATGTTGAAAATGTGAATAATTGATTGAATTCAAGCTGAAAACTATAATAAAAAGCTAATTTAAAGGCGAATAAGAAATGATACTATATAAAACATACCTTGTCTCCTTATCGTTTTTCGCTTAGTTTAAATCAAATGTCTGCTATGCCAAAAGCAGTAAGAGAATTAATGGTCTTTTCGGCAGGCTTTGCTTCTAAGTGTAAAACTTTTCTTTAAAGGACCATTGCCGCCTACGACAACGACTGTCCCCGCCAATTCAATTTTTTTCCCTAATCATTGAGCTTCCGTACGGGATTTTGAGACTGTTTTCTAATAAAACAAGAATTAGAATTTAATTTCAGGTAAAGTTTTGTAAAAAACCAAGTTGAAAAATTCGTACACAAGTTCAATGACTAGGAAAAAAATGAAACTGGCGGGGACAATTCAGAACAGGTGACCATGGTCTTTTAAGTGCTCCTAATACAACAACAATAATTTTTTAATTTTTAGTTTAGCTGCAAAAGCTGTAAAAAAGACCGCAAAAGTTCTTCCAAAAAGATGCATTAAAAATTGAGTCTACACCAAAAATTTGTTAATCTTTTTATAGACTTTTCGATATTTCATAGACTTCTAAAAAAGGCTTCGTAAGAAATATCTAAAAATGGGGCCCTATTCCTGATATCGGAGCACTTGTTCGCCCTGTTGATTTTTTTTATAATTTGGTTTGACGTTCGCTATTTTGTTGACTATTGTCAACACAATCACTATTTTCGGTCATTCTAACTCAGAATGACGACCCACACTCATCTCGTATAAATTATACTGTTGATTAGGTGGGTCTCATGCTGATTTAGAATGATTGGGTGGTTATTCTGAGTCCGACTCAACAGACAAAAACAGGTAAAAACAAAAATATGACTGGGTACCACGACTGGGTACAAAGACGACTGGTTACAGAACTTTTAAAGAAATTATGGATATTATCACTATTTAGGCTTCTGCTTCGGCTTAAAGTAGGCCAGCGTATGTTAGGACGGACCAAAACGCGCTTCTCGGACTTTATAATGATCATAGAATATAGTAACATCTAACAAAACATGCTCATTCAACCAAGATATAAAACCTAAAAGAAAAGAAACTGTGTTCAAATTTAATAACTAACATATTTTCACCCTCAAGTAACTGGAAACATTGACAAAGTGACGTATAATTCATTTACCAAAAAACATGTTTGGTAAGAAAAGGTGATGATTTGATCTAGTTTTTGTAGCTTGCCATTTAAATTGTTCGAGTATTCTTAATGAGCGTTCTAATTATGTAGCTAATTCAAAAATTCAAGCTCCTCCAACTAAAATTTGTATGTATTAATAAATTTCAGCTCGAATAGTTAGGTTTTGGACACCCTCACTTTTAATTCGATGAGTCTTTTAGTATTTAAATAGCGCTGCTTATTATTAACTTGTCAATTTTTTTTATTTCTGTCAGTTTTTCAAAACTCAAACCTCAACTTTTGCCTCAAATTTTTTAGAATTGGCTGTACTTTGCTCACTTCACTTTTCTTACACTTTTTTATTCTGTCAAGAAAAAAATCAGTACAAGCAGGGCTCTTAACTCAATAGTTCAAAATACGTACATTTGCTCAAAAATATTTTAGCCAAGAATGCTATTTTATCCAGTGCTTATTGCTTTTTTGGTGCTAAAAAATAAGAGTTTGATGTAAAAAAATGTATGATGAAAAAATTAAACTCGAAATTCCAAAATAAGGACAAATCTTATTAATAAGGACGTTTGAGAACCCTGAGTAAAAATAATATTTAAAAGTAATACTTTCTACCTTAAGGAATGTTTAGGGGATCATTTAATGAATCATTTTACTTAAAAATACATCAAGTTGTACAAAGGTATTTATACATAAAGGGCGAAAAATTCCGATCATTACCAGGCGTGGTAGCTTTCAACGTTACCATCTTAGGTAGGGTTGATTAATCGATTTCGGCTTTTTTCTAACCAAAAAGTTATCAGTTTTTGGTTATCGTCTCGGTTCCGTTAACCGAAAATTTCAGTTATTTTTTATAAGTCTGTATTTTTCAATTTCACGAAAAGTTCTAAAAATTAGTTACTTTTTTTGGAAAAATCTGATCTTTGAAAACTCTACTATTTCGTATACAGTCCAATCTGGATAAACGGACACTTTTAAAAAATTTGGTTGGTTTTACCTAAAATAAAGCAAATCTTACCTCCAATAAACGGACACCCGATGAACGGACACCTTACGCCCAGTCCCGTCCAATAAAGTAAACCCGTCCAATAACCTACGTGAAGAAGAACTACGCCGATCCTGCCATTCTCAAGCTCAGCGATGTTCTGGATGAAGTCTTTTACCAGGAGCGAAAGAAGAATAAATCTCAGAGTCAGTTCACCGATTTCTTTCCAGTTGTTTGGTGTTATGATTTGTTTGAAATAAAGCTTTTTGTGTCGAATACACTGTATTTGTTTCGGTTATGTGATTACTGTTGTTATTTTTTGTTTAAAAAAATTATAGACATACACCCCAGATAAACGGACACCTTGATAAACTGACACTTTCGTCGGTCCCTAGGGGTGTCCGTTTATCCAGGTTTGACTGAACTACCTAGTTCAAAAATATAAATGTATAGAGCAAGCTCAATTGACTATACCTTTTAGTCTTCTATATAAAATTCAAGGAAAACGTTTAGAAATAACTTTTATCCTAGTCTATAATTAAAGATAGCTTTGTAAATTATTGCTGTTGACACTTTTTACATTGTGTTTTGCAAAGGTTGAAGCTACTAGGAATTGTTGACTTTACAATGAAAATGGGGTGTAAAAGGCTAAAACCATAATTAAGGTATTTTTAAAGAAGTGGGAGAGAAATATCTTCATTGTGATTTTTAGTATTACAGAGTTAAAAATACACTACATGTTCTTTTTATATTTTTCTAATGGCTGTAAGTGAATTGCAGTATCGAATTTTTGTGAAGGCAGCACTTAATTCATTTTTCTAATTTCAACAAAAAAATTACACGTTGGTGAGCAATGGCAGGAATCACTAAATTACAGAATCTTGCCACTGTGAAAATCCCAAGAAAAAAATATTTCCGCTTACCATCAAAACCCACCATCTAATATTTTGCGCATGTAAGGCTAGTTTCACATGCACAATCACAACTTTTAGTTACCGGCAATAGGCCAGCGTATGTAAGGATGTACTTAAACATGAGTCTAAATACATGTTTGAGTGCGTCCTAACATACGCTGGCCTACTATTGCCTAAGCTAAAAGCCTGAAAAGTCCTGAAAAAACCACAGGAGCACCAAGGCGAAAAATCCCCTATTGTGGAATAGAGCCGTATTTTGTCTAATTCACCACCCCCTCATCGGCCGCAATTTTTCCTCCTTCCGAAAGTCGAAAAAAATTAGCTCGGTCTTGAGATTTTTGGATGCAAACCTAAAATACACAAATCGGAATCAGTAGAACTTGTGGGAGTTAAGGAATTTGATCAAGATAGAAGATACCTGAGGCCGGAGCAGAAGGATGATAGCTATCCAAGAAGAAAGCCAGAATTTAAAACCGAAGGGTTAAACTTCTATAATGAATCTATAAAAGTCCTTCACCGGTTCGTTAGGTATCTTCTTATCAGTCTTCGGTTTAGTGTATATTCTTTTTCAGATATGGTTGAAAATTCCGGCTTTCTTTTTGGTCATTGCTGTCATCCTCTTGCTTTAGCTTCAAGTATCTTCTCTTTTGTTACAGCCTTCGGTTTTTTTCAATTTAGCGCATGTCGCGACTACGACTTGATAGGCTTCTGGATCTTAGAGATCACATGCTGAATTTCATTTTTTGATTTCAATTGAGATCGCGCTAGAAAAAATAAAGGGTGGTACTTTTTTTCTAGTACCAAAATACTTAATTCTAGTACCAAAATTTTCATTTTTTGAACTTTTCTCTTTTTCTACTCACTTTGTAGGTACACTTTTGAAATTTTTTTAACTATCGTGTAGCCCTGAATCTCAGCTACTCAACAAGATATCTTTTTTTCAGTGAAAAAAATTTAAAAAGTTGGAGATTTAGGGGTCTGAATAGAGGAACTTGGTCGAAAAAGTTACTTCATACAAAGCTTAAAATCTTCATATCTTTGAAATCTTTTACAGGAAATTGAAGCCTAGTTAGAAAGCTGAGATTCAGGGCTGCACGTTCATGTGTCAAGGGAAAAATCTCTAACTTCACAAAGAGTTTTCTATGCATGTTAAATTTTGGTACTAGAAATAAATATTTTGGTACTAGATTTAAGTATTACCCAAAATAAATTAGGTGCTGCACTTTACAAATTCGGTGCTGCACTTGAGTTTAATCCTTTTAAAAATTGTCTGAGCCACAGTCTAGGCTCAATTTAATGGATTTCAAAGAGCACAGAGCGTCCATTAAATCTGAAGTGCATTAAAGTTTTCGTTATATCAGTCTTATTTAAACTTCTTGGTGCTTGAATTATATGGAGTCGTCCAAAAATAGAAAAAGTTACGTTTTACAAGAATTTTTTTAACTTGAATATCTTATGAAAACGTTCGATTTTATTTTGAAAAAGCCTTTTTTGGTTGTCGTCCTATCGTATGGGTATTTTTTAATATTTTTAGCACCTTAAATGGTCTTTCTTGTTAGCCGACCAAATAAGCGGTTCTTCAACCACACTGGTCCCTAGTGGAATAGAATATCATGTGAACAGTATCTCATTTTGTTTCTATCTTGTTTTATTTGCGGTTTGTTATTTTTGCCAATTGACTAAAAAAGTATTGCATATATATTATATAAAATATATTTTTATAGCTGATCAGACTTGCACCATCACAAATACTAGTAGTCTGATGTATTTTTATAAATCTTACACAAAGCAAATTTTACTTCTTTTATTCTGCTTTACTAGTGTGGCTTGTTTTTTTATAAAAGTTCATCCTAAAACAGGTAGGAAAACAATTTGGCCCTATCCCAAATAAGGGGTTTTCTCCTTGGTCTCCTGTTGTTTTTTATGATTTTTCAGCTAGGCAAGTATTGGTCAGCGCATTTTAGGACATACTCAAATACGAAACTAACATATGTTTTAGTTCGTCAGAACATGAGCTGGCCTATATTTGCCTAAGCCTGAAAAATCACAACACGAAGCAAGGCGAAAAACCCTTCAACCCTTCAGTTTGGAGATCTGGCCGATAATTTTATTCAAAAAGACTTAAACGTACATTTTTTTTTTTTGCAGAAACAGCTTTGCAATTGCCTGTGGAGGAAGAAAAAGAGTACAATCGGATCCTTTTCTCTGTTCTCGAATTGGTCATGATTCAGAGGGAAATCCAATTTCAAGTCCTATGCAACTTGCACTCCCGGAATTGCTCATCCAGCGTCTTTGTAAACAAGTAATTAGACAGAAATGACTTTATTAATTTTTATGTAATATAATCTGACAACAACCTTTTGTGCAATTTTTTTGATTTATTTAAATAAACATATAGAGTGTAGGATTCAGCAAATTTGTGCAACAGGTTTCGGCCATAACTGTCTGCACGAAGATTGAAAAATAGAGTTTACGAAGGAGAATGACACCATACTTGTCACTTTTGTCTGTTTTTGCCCATCAGGGGATCAAACCAACCTTTAAGAAATTTTCTCAATTTTCAGGCAATAGGCAACTCTATAGGGTGACACAAAAACAGTCAATTTTTTAATTTGTCAAGGTAGCCCTTTTCCTCATCGATTTTCTCAAGAAAATCAATGCAGTGGTGAAGCTACCTGGAAGCTTTCTGATTTATAAATCATCCTAAAAAGGAGACATTTTTGAAGGCTGTATGAGAAATGTACCACAAATGTGAGAATTTGCCGCCTTTTTTATTTTGGCCGCCTTTTTGAATTTCAAATTAAAAATAGAAATTGGCCGCCTTTTTTAAAAAATTGGCCGCCTTTTTTTCGTGTCAATTCCTTTTTTCAAATTTTTAGCTCTAATTTGATGGTAACTTTGCTCTTAATGATGGCAAAATGAAAGCCCAGAATTGGGCTGCATATTGGTATGAAAAATCGTGAAATTATAGGAAAAAATTAGAAAATGTAATCAAAAACCTAGATGGTTATTTCGGCCTCTACCTGCTAAATGGTTTTTGTGTAATTTTTTGAATTTTACCTTACAAGTTGACACTTTTTTCAAATTAGTGAGTAGCCAAAGTTCTGGGCTTTCGTATTGCTATTATAGAAGAGATAGTACCAACTTGTAAAGCTATAATTCAAAAAACGTTCAAATTACACAAAAACCATTTAGGAGATAGAGGCCGAAATGCCCTCTAGGTGTTTTTGATTATATTTCTAACTTTTTCCTATAAGTTCACCCTTTTTATACCAGTACGTATAGCCAGATTCTGCGCTTTTATTTTTGCTATCATAAAGAGCAAAATTACCATCAAATTGAAGCTAAAATTTGAAAAACAGGAATTGAAAAGAAAAAAAGGCGGCCAATTTTCAAAAAAAAGCGGCAATTTCTATTTTTAATTTGAAATTCAAAAGGGGCCAAATTCTCACATTTGGTGGTTTATTTCTATTTGAGCCATTTTTGAAAGAGTCCGCTATTTCTCAACTAAAAACAATCAAAAATATTTGAAAACACAAGTTCGATTCAAAAAATTTCAAAAGACCTGACTGATTTTTGTGTCATTTGTATAGAGCAAAATGTTTGCTTGATAATATTTGTAAGGAAGTATGGCTCCCTATACAAGTGCATAAAATTCGAAAGAAGATCTCTAAAAGTAAAGACTACTAAAGGCTGCTGGAAGAAAATATTTGAGAACAGGTCGAGAACAAAGACGAATTTTGCTGACTTGGTTGTTACAGGTTTATAAAACTAATACAGTTATCAATGCAAAATGTTATTGAGAGGGGTGGGGTATACCTTATTACAGTGAGGTCTCGATAAACCGCCACCCCAGGGACACCACTTTGGTGGTGGCGGTTTATTGGGCATCATTTTATACGGCTTTTATTATTACAGTCAAAACATGAAATTGATAATCAATGAATCAACCAGGGAAATTATTAAGGGCGTTATCAAATGCATCGGAGAGCAAAAAGGCTGACGCAAATTTAAAAAAATCGGGAAATTAGGCAGGAATTTGATTGCAAAATACGTCAGGTGGAGGTTTATTATGTGAAATTTTTATTGGACGGGACCGGCTGGGGTGGCGGTTTGTTGGGTGCAAACTTTCCCTTGTTTCAGCCATCCAAATTTCGCCCAACATGGCGGTTTATTGGAGGTGGCGTTTATCGGAGCTCGACCATAGTCCCAAAATACTACAAATTATTCGTGAAATTGTTTAAATTTTTGATTCTCAACGCCTTGATATAATGACAAAAGTAGTCCTCGTCTGAGCCATCTCTAAATTTTTTGTAATTTGAACCAACAATAATTTTTTTATCTATTAACCTGCAATCTGCAATGTTATCACATACAGCTGTGGGTTCAAAACAGGCTAAACCATTTTTGCAAAAGAACCTAAATTTTTTGTTTAAATTTTAATGCTTCGTTGTCCGCATCTTTTATTGTGCTGTTTAAAGTAAATAAGAATTATTTACCACGTATCTGGACATTTCAAGTCTGGTGACAAGGCTTTTTTGTTCCTCCCAAGCTATAAATGCAATAAAGTATGTTAAAAAACATCAATGCTAGCTGACATTGCTGTGATATAGTTCATTAAAATGACAAATTTCTTCTAATTCATCTTCTCCACTAGCACAGTCCAAAATTCCATCACACATTAGCTCTTTTTTGACACATTCTCCAGTAGAGTTATTGCATGGTTGTTCAGTTAGCAAATCACATCTATAAACATCAGTTTTGAGAAAGAATTAACATTCCAGTGGCCAAGCGTAGTAATTGCCCGAATTGACTCAGTATTTCTAACTAAACATGATGGTGAAATTTTCATTTAAAAAGTTGGCATTCTCGGGTCTTCTGCCCCTCTGAACTAGCCCAGTCCAGACTTATGCTTATGCAATTTAAAAGGGGCAGATCTTGCCGATTGTTCTATGGATCAATTTGATTTTAGGTATTTAAGAAAGCTCAGATCGAAGGCTTTCTAATGAGATATCGTTGCAGGAGCATATCCGTGCGTTTTGAAAAATTAAGACGGTTTTTTTCGAATCATTCCATTTTTCACTTGTTTTGCGTCAAATCGATCAATTGATGACCTTATACTACTTTAAAAAACTAGGCAGAAAACTTTAATAACCTGGAAGAGAACGGGGCAGATGGCCCTAAAATACCAACATTCTTTGAAAAAATTTCACCATCCTGCTTAGCAAGATGTTCTGAGTCGATTTCAGCAATCACTACGCTTGGCCATTGAAGTGTTAAAGGACCATCGCTGTTGCCGACAACGAGAATTTCACACGTTTGAATGCGCGCGGGACTTTTTTGTTGAAAGTACTCAAAAATATTTTTAGGAAACTAATGACTTAATTACCAAAAAAGCAGGGCCAGCACTGGGACTCGAACCTACCAACAACTTTTCTACACTGCTAAGTAACATGTGGGTCGTTTTCTATTATGGACTATGTAACTTCATTTCAAAAACAACAACAAATTAATAAAAAAATAAAAATAAATTCGCAAGCATCAAACGTGTGAAATTCTCGTTATGACCCTTGAAACATTTTTGTCAACTCACATGAGGGTAGAATTAGTATGTGGCTGTAATGAAGACATATTTTTGGCTTAATATCAGCTTTAATATTAGATTCTCTTAAGAATTCAGTTTTTTCTGGTAATAAAGCTGTAGTTATAGACAAATAAAAGAATATTGTTGCTATCAAAAACATTTTAAACGAGGCGAAAATTCATACGTGGCGAATGTTTATAAATAGGAAGGGTAGAAAAATAAACATTAATTTTCTTTTCAGTAAAGGCTTTAGGTGAAAACAACTCTCAAAATATGTAAAGGCGTAATATGATTTGGCTTGCTAAAAAGCTTAAATGGTACTAGTCGGTTTACCCAACCTCCAATTTTTGTTTGTTTTGAAAACAATTAACGAATAAATGTATTTTATTTATTCACATGAATACAATTCAACAGTTTGGGACCATAATAACCATAGATAATAAATAGAGCATGACATCATTTCCATTGAACTTTCGACGCCAT
Organism: Ditylenchus dipsaci; assembly: GCA_004194705.1. NCBI lineage: Eukaryota > Metazoa > Nematoda > Chromadorea > Rhabditida > Anguinidae > Ditylenchus > Ditylenchus dipsaci. The sequence continues at coordinate 181,019 of SADC01000870.1, read as the reverse complement.
ACAAAATCAGAAACATAGCTCCGGAAACTGATCGATGGGTGCCAACTCATTCTTGTGCCTTCTCTTGAATTTTGGCCATGTTGATTCGATCGTCTGCGTATGCGCACCAGTCTCAGGATTGACAAATTGATCGAAAGAAATGGGTGAACTAGTACAAAAATCATTATGTATGAGACAGAATGTTCAGAAAGAAAAGAAAAAAACGGGAGCTACTTCAATATACTTGGCACGAATTCAAAAAACGTAAAATTAAAAAAACAAAAAAATTGGAGGTGTGGTGTAAACCGAACTAGTACCGCTTAAATATGCGCGAAAAAGCTAAAATATGCCAATTTTGTAGCCTAAGATCTCAGATAACCACCAAGCTATCAAATTTTTAAAAAAAAAAAGATGTAAAAAATGTAAAGATTCATGGGTTTGAATAAAGTAGCAAAAAATTAAAAGTTTATTTATTCAAAACTTAAAAGTGTAGGAATTTTTTTGTAAACCAAGCTCAAGTGCATCGCACGTAAGCTGCCAATCTATAAGAACTGAAGCCAGAAATTGAAGAAGCTTTCATCAATTTCCCTGAATATATGGTCTCTCGCTCCATATACTCTTATCGTGATCGCTTAAAAATATCCATTGGTGTCTAAGGTGGAAAGGTCGACCAAGAATATGTCAATATTGAATTAATTATGTAAAATTGCCTTCAATGTCGGCAGATGTTTTGTTCTGTTACCGAAAAACCTATTTTCAAGCATTTTCATTGTCATTCTCTTGCCTTTTTTTTCAAGAAAAAAAATTAAACAATTTATCCAACACTTATCATCAAAGTACAACTTTATTCGATAATCTTAAAGGACCCTATCTCTTCCTTATCATGGCAATTTGAAAGGTTTGAATGCGCGCGGGACCACACACATTTTGTCAATAATAATGCCGAATTATTTTTTAGAAAATAAATTTGAAAATTTGTTCAAAACTTAGAACCCTTCACTAGTCGAGCCCAACGTCGCTTGACAGTGCCAGATCGGACAACTTATCCGACTTGCACTGCTCCATAATGTCACTGTGGTAATGGGACATTATATCGAATAGGACATAACCTTTTAAATTTAAAATGCAAATAAAAAATAATTCGAAAACATTATTGACAAAATCTATGTGGTCCCGCGCGCATTCAAACCTTTGAAATTGCCATGATAAGGAAGAGACAGGGTCCTTTAAACATGCAATCCCTGTTTATTTGTCAACTTCTTCGCTCAAGCCACAAAAGTGTTCATTCGTTGAATGCGCTTTCTTGGCTCAATAAAATAGACACTTCGGTAGACTGAAATTCAAAGTTTTTATTGAGTTTTAGTCGAATAGATTATATTTAGATATGTATATGTGTTTATTGAGTCATCAAGCAGCCATTTCAAACAACCAAAATCATCAATTGTTTTTAAAGTGTCAATATTTTTCGATCTCGACAATGGACTTTAATGACTTCTCACCTTCTTCTTTGTTGACACGGTTGTAGGCGAAGGTCATGAAGTGGAAGGCACGGTAAACTATCACTTGGAACCACAACATCACTGCTGCCTAAGAAAATATACGTGTTTAATTTAAAAAACATGACAAATATGAAAATACAGCACCGAAAATAAAAACATAGCTTTATTACAGTACAGTCTAACCTCGCTAAGCCTTGATCCATGAACCAGCCCATGGGTCACGGATTAGTGAGATTCGGGAGTTAGCAAAATTAATGAACAACTGAGTTTCATGAACTCAAAAAGTATCAAAGAACTTGTTATTAAAGTCTTTATGAATGTTTGACTATATTACAATAGTCCGAAAATTTTCAATTTTTTTATGAAATCACAGAAAAATAATCGATAAACCAAAGCATATTTGAAACAATTTAAAAAGTTACCGCGAAAAAGAACATGACCAATTCAAGTAAAGCTATTGACTGAGCAACTAAAAGGGTAAAATTTAAAAAAATCTTTGAAAATTCAAAACAAATACGCTGTAACATAAGAGTGTCTTCAGTCAATTGTTGCCGGCTTGAAAAGTCTTTAAGTTCCGGTATAGAAGAGACCACTTCGATCAACGGAAAGATGTAGAAACGGAAAAGCAGGAGTACACAAATAGGCTGTAAATAAATGAGTTGTGCTAATTTTAACATAAAAATAAGGTGGTTGTGACGTTGAGAAAAAACTGCTGCGCATCATATACTTGTGAATTTCAAAACTGTGCTTTATAACTGCTATGCTTTTAATAGGCCGACAGGCTACTTCTAGGGTCTATATCTCATATTGGAAAATCTTTTTTTTGCGTTTTCTCAACTCCCACGAGCTCTGTCACTTTTCGGGTTTTGGATTTTCACACAAAATTATCGGATTTTTCGTTGATTGAAATATAACCCGACATGTCGGCCTATTAGAGTAAATATGGTATGCCTTAGTCTCCCGTTAAAACGTATGAAATATGCGGTCCAAAGCTCAGTTAACCCACTATCCTTTTTTTTACGTCCTTCGTGGCAGCTTAAAAGCTAATTAGAAATAATACGGCCCCCTGTTTTTGAAATTTTTAAGTATTTGTATAACCAAAGGATACAATATAAAATGTGTGCTTTTGTATCGGTATATAACAAGTATTAAAACAAGCTTACATTTAGAATAAGATATGGAACATAAAGCTTGTTTAATTTTACTTGCTGAGCACACAGCATACAGACATGTCCCAGCATTACCATAACCGTAAAAATTAGAGTGACTGAAAAAGAACTGAATTTGACAAAAACAGTTAACAAGGTTTACCAATATTCTCGGAGTAGTTGCGCCAAATGACCAACTTTATGGCACTTAAAACACACAACAATTGAAAATGCGAATACAAAAAGAGTTAACTAACCTTGCGCAGATTCCGATCGCAGCTATGATGATTGCTGCTCTCTGAAAAAAGTATGTCACCTCGTGTTTTGCTAGAGGTTTTTTTTCTTATTGACAGCCCATAGGTTCTTATTTTTCAATCTTTAAAAAATCTCGTAATTATCCACTGAATGTAGCCTTAACTATAAAATCTTATTCAAAAATAGGGATATGGGCTTTTTTAAAAGATATGCGGTAAGTTTAGTTTCTCTAATCGATATTACGTGTTCGATTAATTTTAAAAGACATAACCTGTAAGAATGGACCACCCTGCCTAAAGGCTTGGCCATACCGGAAATTTTTTTTCTACTTTTTTATCTATCTCGTAGAAAATTTTATGAGAAATTCAAGACCATTAAATTTTTTAAATTCTCTAAGTAAAATCTTCGAGAACCATGTATTTCAAGTAAATCAATTTTTTGGTACTCTATTTTTTGACTTATTAAGTTTGAATGGCCCTAGCTAACTGTTTCTTCAATCAACCCAGTAACATAATATCTCATTTTGCTCTTTGGAAAAGCTTTTTAAAATGAGTGAGATCGTTCACGGTAGACCGTCAAAAATTTTGAACAACTGAGCAAAAGTTTGAAAAATTCACATTTTGCCAAATGAATAATTTGGTCATAAGTGCCGGTTCTCTCAAAATTTGACGTCCAAAAGCCGATTTTTTGTTACATATTCCTGTTCAGTACCATCAGCTGAACAAAAATAGGTTAAAATATTATTTATATAAAAGTGGCTTTCTGATGCGAAAAACAGCTTTTTAGTAAAATGGTTGCCGAAAGTCGATGTGATGATTTACGTGTCTCTTGCAAGAACATTGTTTTACAAATGTAATATTTGATTGTTAAATCAGTTTGCCCGGGCTTAACATTTTATTTCCACTGATCATTAGATGCATCTTTTCATCAATAATGTGCAGGAATATCATTGACATTGTCTACGTTTCGCCTTTGAGAAGGACTGAGAAAAATGGAGAAAATCTTCGCAGATGGGTGATGTTTGCAATGGCTGAAGCAGTTCATGAACTTTTTTTAAGCAAACCACATTATCATTCAACCGGCTCGATCCCCGATGGGTACTCATTTTTAACTTAGCATGGACTAAATCATGTTTTTTTTCGAACTGCTGAAAAGTAATAAACCTTTTAAAGCACCCTCCTGGCTTATATTCTACCTAATGCACGTTAGACTGCCTAAGGACAAGCCAAAAAAGCAGGAGACCAAGTAAAAAAAACAGTAGCTCACCAGGGATATGTATGGATATCGATTTAACAAAACCAATAACCGAAAAAAAGCTTTCGGTGCAAAATACCGAGATTCGCTAATTAAACAAACAAACCTAGAAAAATTCCTGAAAATTACCTGAACATGCAACTGAAAACCACATTGAAAATATTCTTCTTTTTTGCTCGGCTTCAGAGTCAGTCTACCGCTTGATTGCATGCGTTTTAGTTCAGGCTTATTGTTCATTTTTATTTTTTTATTAAACAATACTTGATTCAATAAAAAAGCTTTTTTTGGTAACAATTAAATTTTTATAATATCTAAATAGCCTTGAAATATGGGTTCAGAAGCACACAAAATTTTAAAATATAGGAAAAAATCAAGGTTTGTAAAAGCGCTAGAGAAATACAAGCTAGGTTGTTAGGCAAACCCAAACATACAGCTAAACAAATGATAACAGGGTCGTGCGCGACCGCTTCTGGTTGCTGTTTCTCTGTATCTCTAGCTTTGGTCATGTGTATCCATTCAATAAATGACGTGATTTTTGTATGGACCTGTGTGAATACTACCCACCTAAAGATCGATTATTTTAAGGCCTGAAAATTAATTTTGTTGATGATAATTTCGACTGATTTTTAACATTTTAACTTTTTAAATTGAAATTTTGGCGCTAGTATAGAATACCCCTCCCCCCCAAATCGGACCTTTTCAAAAATGCTGTAACTACCCTTGCAAACAACAAGTTTAGGCTTAGCCCTTAGGCTTGAGGGTAGGCCAGCGTACGGAAGTTGTGACTAATAAAGAGTTTACGCATATTTTCCGGGGTCTGGGACATAAATTTGGGTGGTCTTTACTTAAGTTTTAGAAGGAAAAATTTTGGGGGAGGGGGTGTATTCTATAGTAGGGTTGAAATTTCTTATTGTAATGAGAATTTTAGGGGTTGGATCAAATAACAAACCCAGCTCATATCAAAAAAATAAAGAAAATTAGCATCAGACTTAGTGAAGCGAGGCATCTAAAGCAATGAAAACTTCTCCTCCGATGCATGGAAGTTCAGGGACGTTAGAGTATAATAGGAGAATGACAATATTGAATGAAAACTTCATTTAATTGTCTGTTCTTATAATATGTTTTCTTGTTGATGTTATAGCCAATTTTCTATGCATTTTCGGTACCATTTTTTCGCCCGAATTATCGCATATCAAATTTTAAAGCATCAGGTAGAGACAGAATCGGTCCGAAAAGATATTGAAATATCAAATAATTACAAGGATGGCAAACGCTGTGAAATCTAACTCATTTTTGTACCAATCTTTAAAAAACTTTTATTTTTGGCTTTGACTTTTTCTATTTTGTTGTTATAAAAAAATTATTAAGACGTATATGAGTAATAAAAATTGTTTATTGTGTACAAATTGGAATTCATAGAAATCACATTTATGAATAAAAAAATTTAGTTAAAAAATCGCACTTTCAAGCAACGATGTTGATATCACTTTGTATAACCACTTCATTGTTCTGCTTTTTCATCCAGCAGTAAAAGCGATATATTACTGACTGAGAGTAGGTGATTGCACAAATGCCGAAAAAAGCTACTACCAACTCCAAACAGGCCATGGTTCTGGCTACTAAAATAAATTTCTTAGACAGTTGTTGGATTTGACCCTTACTTTTCAAATTGTACTGATTAGCTAGTTTATTTTTCAAATTAAATCAGACAAAAATTTTGGTCAGTGCACTCTTGAACGGACTCAAATTTGCAAGATGATTTAAAAGCTAGGGTCAATCAGAGTTCAAAGGGCGAGACTCACAATTTAACAGCATTTTCTGAGTTCTGTAATCTCGAAAGTCATCATAGTAATCAGGACCAGTCACGAATACCAAATCTGGATAGACATAAGTCACAAGAAGAAGACCCACGCAAACCGGCTAAAGTAAAAGTAAAATTTAGGAAAAAAAAAACAAGAAAAAGCTGAAACTTACATTCATGATCATAGCCAACCAGCAGAGATTTGGAAGTTTCGCATACTTGGAAGCAGCCACCATTAGATAGCTTACAAGCACAATGGCCATAAATACGAGCTGATAGACATTGTTATGAAGCTTAAGCTCACCGATCAAAATACATGATGCGATGATTGAACCCACAACACCCAGAATGAAGCCTGCTTTCTAAAAAATCATAAACAACCATAAAACATCAGAGATTAAAAAGTTTAGTTGACCTCTACATGAGTCACATAACCACAATTATAATACTCTTCAGATTTGTGCAAATTGAAGTTGAGTCTTTTCTTGTCCATTATTCAGTCTAAAAATAATAAAAGTTTCAGAGGAGTTTAGAATGAGCAGCCTCTTCATATCTGTAAGCACAACAAATGTTGAAAAGCTCTACCTAACCTTGCGCTCTCTTGTCGATTGATTCTTAGAGAAGACGAAGATTTTGTTTAGAACATAACATGGCATCTGCATGCAGCTGAACAAACAAAATAGGTAGCCAAAGAAAGGTGATAGGCAGAGAAAGTAGAAACAAGTCATATCAGCTAAGATATCTATGAATAAATTAAGTTAAAGTAAAATAAATAATTAAAAAGAACTACACAATTAAAGAAGCAAAACCAGAAAGTACTTTAGGACTTAAGACCCGGGTGGTGTCGAAAAGTTTCAACCTAAAAACAGGCTGGAGTTAGTGAAAAGTGTTGCTAAAAAGAAAAAGATGGAAGACTAACTTGGAAGATCAAATCAAGTTTTAGTGAACGATATTAAGATACCGTGAATGCTCAATTTAACGATCAGCTTGATTTTACCATTCTTTCATTTTTCGATAAGCGGCAAATATACAGCTTTTAAATCAGTAGTCAATAGGTTGAAATATAGAGAGTTTAAAAGTTGTGAGCACAAGAAAATTATCCGAAAAAATAAGGCCACCTTGTGCAACCAACAAAACTGTTTGTCAGTTTTGCATATCGTCCCAGTACCTCTTTTAACCTCATGAATCATATCGAATCACAAAATTTCAATTTTTATATTGTATTTTTTAACCACTTCCTAGAGTAATTCAGTCTAGAGTACATTGAAAAGTGTTGATACCAATATTATTACATTATTTTTTGATTGATAAGACATATTGATAAGAAACAATTGACCCGCACTTGTATATATGAACCGAAACCCCGTTGTTGAGTCTTTCAATTAGTTGTAAATATTGCCTACTAGCTATAAAATGGTCAAGCATACTTTTTTGACCAGTTTCATTGTATTTTTAAATGCTGTTTGTATAAATGAAGCCGCGAAAATACTGTTTACGGGTAAGCTATGATGAACAAAAACTTATTTAGAAACATCAATTTTTTTGATAATTTTAGCAGCAGTAGACTCTGGAACACACATCGGCAGTATGGTTCCATTGATTAAAAGGTAGATTATTAGCTAAATGTGAACAGCAGAAACTTAAAATGTAGAACTAAAACTACAGGGTAGTTCACTATAATCTCAAAAAAAAAAGAATTTTCGTCACAGAATCTTCGGCTCGTTGATATTTCCTGCAAAATGAAAAGGACTCAATTTGGCCAGAGAATGTAAAAAATGATTGTCAATCAAGCGAGAGTCATGTAGACGAAAGATCACAAAGAGCAGTAGACTTAAATTAGTTACCGAGTCTCATTACATTTTTAATGTAGTGACAAAAATTTAAAAAATTTACTCCCGGCTGGTCGACGACCATTTTTGATGAACTGATGTCCCTAGGGAATTGTTGAGCCACATCATTAGACAATTGTTATCGTGCAGCTGTTAGTAGCTTATGTTCTTTTTCAGCTAGAAAAACCAACAATTCCGACGCTAGATGGTTGACTGAAAAATTGTTCAGATCACGTAGTCCTCGGATTTTAGTTTCTTATAAGGTATCTTTGTTAAAAAAATGCTCGCAAAATATGGCCCAAAAAACAAAAAGTATTAAACAAACAAACAACGATTTGTTTCATACTTTTAGTTTTTCGTGCCATATTTTGAGAGGATGTTTTCACAAAAGATATTTATAAGAAACTAGAATCGTGAGGCTACTTGATAGTATTATCACTTTTTAAAAATTATTTGATAATTTGCCTTTTTGACTAAAAAAAGTTGGCGCCTAATTTTCGCCTCTCCTATGCGTGTGTGCGCATCTCCAAAGATGGCGAAAGGGCTTGGTTGATTGGGGTTGAGACGCGCACACACACACGAAAAATGTCAGAAAACAACTTTTTTTCGTTTTGAGCATATAAAATTACTTAGAAGACGTTTAAACACTATTTTCAAAACAGTGAAAAGCCCGGCCCCAACTCAATAAAAACCCCCGATATAGCGGCTTCATGGATATAACCGCACTTCCAGCTGGTCCCCAGGAGTGTTGTTATAATAAGGTTCGACTATATTTCAAAATCAATTTTTTAAATATCTTAAATTTGAGCTTTTTGAACTTTGTTTCAGTATTTTTCGAAGCCCTGAATATGCCATTTTGTTCGAAAAATATTCAATAACTAATACAAAAAGCAAATTGCTTCAAAAAAGTGAAAAATACTTGGGCGACTCTGTATAATCGCGTGCACGAGTATTTTAAAGATCTATCTAACAAATTTCGGCTTGAGTATAGAATCCCCCACGCAGAGTGATCGGATGGAGGAGATAACTTCATATTCGTGTTTCTCGACCCCGATTTCATGAGAAAGCCGCGTGTTTTTTTTGATTCTGAGAAAAGAAAAATTTTCGAACCACAGGGGGTATCATGGTTTTTAGTCAAAATTTGAAAAATTTAAATTGGCGCCTTTTGAAATTTAAAGGGATTAAGGCTGCATAGGGAGGTGAATGGAATAAAAGAGGGCCAGTAATCACACAGGGCCTACTAACAAGAAGATGTTGAACATAGTTTTAAATACTGGGGCCTACCGCATAAAGAAACTCTGGTATGCATGCTTTTTCATGCGTCCAGAGTCACTTTCGAGTGATTTGTGTCTAAGGTATGTGGGTGTGCGCATCTCAACTCCAAGCCCCCTGCGCCCCCTGCGCCCCCGAAAGGGGCTTGAGAGTTAGAGATGCGCGCACTCACTTACCTTAGACATGATTCCAAGAAGCACTCTTGATCAAAAAATGCGTATAGAGTCTCTTTTTGCCACGGCCCAGTTGAAAAACATGGTGAGGCAGTCGAAGAATACATATATTTACTCTTTTATTGTTCTGTCATAAATGTGGCCCCCTTTTATTCCCTTCCCCTCCCAATACAGCCCTAAATCCCTTGAAATTCAAAAGGCGTCAATTTAAATTTTTCAAATTCTGAAAAAAAAACCCATGATAACCCCCCCCCCTCTGTGGTTCGAAATTTTTTTTCTCAGAATCAAAAAAACACTCGGAGAAACACGAATATGAAGTTATCTCCTCCATCCGATCACTCTGCGTGGGGAGGGGTTATTCTATACTGCAACCCGAATTTCTACAAGGTCGAAACTGGAATATACTATTGAAACTTATTTTCCTTTTTGCATCAAGAAGCCTTTAAAATTCACTGATTGCTGCCATTTCTTCGTTTTAATCTTCATTTTGCTATAAAAAACAATTCATTACAAAGAAAATCTCAGAAGATCAGGTAAAGTGCAAAAACATCACTGATTCTCAACACAGTAAAAAAGCAAAATTCACAGGACTGGCCCCTCAACAGGAGCCCCAAGAAATATCTTTTGTATCGCAAAGATTTTACGAATTATGAATTGATTTTTAAATTATAGAGCAGCTGCTGCAGGCCATAACGTAACAGTTTTCGAGACCAGTTCTCTAAAAAAACAACGAGATCTAGGACCTGATGTAAATATCGTATTTATACAAATGCCTCCAGATAGTACTTCTGCACAACAATTAGCTACAGCTATGTTTGTTAAGGATGTGAGAATATTTTTCAACATATTTTTTGTAAGTAATATTAGTAGCTTAGATTAGAGCAGATGGTTTGCATTTCCCTTACGTTTATGGAAATCAGCAACTCGGCGAGTTTATGGCCAATGAAAGCAACATGAATAAGGTAGTCCTTTATAATTTTTCAATGGCTTACTACATCTTCAACTCTCAAAGACATTTTGACTGCTAGGGAATCTTTGCGTGCGTGTTTTCTAAATAAAAACTGAAATTTACCGAAAAAGTAGCAGGAACCGTCGTATAACTATTGAACGCGAGTACAAACATGTTTTGATAATATTGTAATAATGATATAATTTCTCATTTTTGATTTTTTTTGTCATTTTTGAAAAAAAAATTAAAATTTTTGAATTAGAAATCAAGGCTTTTTCAAAGAGCATCATGCAATCAATGGTCTGAATTTTCTAGGATCCAAGAAAACAATAGAACAAACTGGAGTTCCAACGATTACTGTAGACTGCAGAAACATCAAAAAGTGCGAAAAAAATATTTTCAAAGTATTTAAAAAAGTACATTTACAGTTGAAACTCGATTAAACGAAATTCAAGGGACCGGCCAAGTTACCGTCTTCGAAACCTCTTTTACACCCATTTTTTCAAGCTTTTGACAGTTCTCTTTTGACAGTCTTGTCCCAATTGCCACAAGGATTCCAATTTTGCCGATCGTTTTTTAGAAACCTATAATATTTTTCTCTAAAAAAGCAAAAACTCAATGAAAAAACAGGTTTTCGTTAAAAAAATTTTGGATTTTCGAAAATGATCGGTGAAATCGCAATCCTTGTGATATTTGGGAGAAGACTGTCACAACAGAATTGTCAAAACTTAAAAAAATGACGGTAAAAATAAGTGTTGCAAACTCGGTGGGAACGAACTTCCAACCCTAAATGAGTATCGAGTTTCGTTAAATCGAGTTTTAACTGTAGTCACTTTTTGGGGTGGGCTTTGGTAGAGAAAATACGATGTAAAGACGAAACGAATTTGCTTTTTAAAGATCTGACATTTAGTTCAAACAGATATTGGACGAAGAATGGGACTTGCTTATACTTGATGAGCTATTTGGAGTCCACTCTTTTGGTGGTTTTTGGTAATAACAATTTTTGACGTAAATCAGTCTAGTTTACAGGCTTGGCACTATACTTTAAACGCCTGAGAAACACTCCTTATATCATCTATAGTACTACAGCGATGATACAGACCTCAGCTTATTCTCTTGCTTTGGGTAGGTTTTTTTTGACAAAAGTTTTAGATCTAATTCTTTTTTCTAATACTCTTCTCTTTAAAATTTTACCTTTCTTTTTTCAGATTTTTTTAACTTTGGTTTAGAGATTTGAAGATAGATACATTAAAGAGCGTATTCCCAAAGGCTCACGGCGCTCAAAACCCTTCCTTCCGACTATTTATAAAAAAACATAGTAGAATAAAACAGTATAAAGGTCGAAAACAGTGTAGGTAAAATGACCTCTGAAGGGCTATGGTTCACAGGGTCAAGTTTTAATCGCTTTTCAATTTGAACAAAAATGCATATCTAGATACAAGTGTCCGTCTTTTTTTAGGAAGAAATCTGGTTGCCGAGCCCTACTTGATCACCACAACGCCGACATCTGACCAAGATGTCTACTCACCCACCAAATTCTACGATCGTCTCAACAATATCTACGACTCTACAGCCGACCTTTTGCTAGTCAAACTCTATGGTTGCTTTGTTGTGATACAATTCTACTTTTTAAAAAATAATCATTGCAGCGGAACGCTTTCAAATGTACAACATTGCTAAAATGGGGCTGCCTAACTTCACCTGGCACGAACTTTACAAAAAAAATTCACTGATTTTTGCTGATTATATTGACAGGATGAAATACTCATTAACTGGTAATTTTTTACGTAATTTCTGAGCGAATACCGTATATCTTCTAATAAGGACCCACCTTCTAATAAGGCCCACCTTCTAATAAGGCCCCACCTCTAATAAGGCCCCACCTTCTAATAAGGCCCCACCTTCTGTTAAGGCCCCACATTCTATCAAGGCCCCACCTTTTATTAAGGCCCCACATTCTAATAAGGCCCACCATTCTTACAATTAATCACATCCAAAGTATACCTATAACATAATTTATTGGACAGAGACAGACACAATTGAATCATCGAACAAAAAAATCATCTTCATAAAAATCTCCTGATTCCACTTCAGCCTGTTCTTCGTCAAGGCCAGCTTCCTCGAAGTCATTTCGCCCATCTTGCGCTTTCTCTTGATCTCTGATTTGACGAAAAATCTTAAGTCCTTTCACACCGTTGAATCCCTCAGGTTTAAAGCACGTTTTTTTATCCAATGTGCCATCAGTTGGAGCAGTTAGAGCACACGCTAAAAGGAAATGAACGAAATCACCAAATATAAAACAAAAAAACCAACCTTCGAAAGAATTGATGATGGTCTCCTTGGAGATTTCCAGCCAAGCTCGGTATATACAGCCCAAGACCACCTCAAGAGCAGGAGCCTTCGAATTCCGACCGGCGTAAAAGGCTTATGAGAATCATTGGTTACCCATATCGTGTAGTAGTCTCTGATGTGTTCCTCAAACGGCTTGTTATAGCTGACGTCAAGATGTAATTTCAGGAGCTCAGAGTTCAAAAATTTTACCTGGATAAATTTTGTACAACCGCCAGGGATAAATGCTGCTTCGATGCCCAGTTTTTTTAGCACTACATTGTTTACACGCTTCTTTGCACAGCTAAGGCGTCCCACACCAAGAGTACACTTTTACACTTTTTGCTTAAGCTCACCCTCTTGCTTGATCCAGTTTCTGACGCATTTCCTGTCAATGTTGAATTTCTGAGCTGCTGACTTGATATTTAATTCCCTTCCTGATTTAGCCGACTTTTTTTCACAAGCCCGTTTTATAGCCTTCAACTTGTCATTGCGTCGAAGTGGTGTAGCTTTTTTCTCTTCTTTTCTACCACGTTAGTGTTAAAGCAGGGCTTTGAATGAAAAATTTCAAAAAAAGAATATTTGGGTAAAAAAGGACATTTTGACTGTTTTTGAAGTATAAGGGTCATTTTATCCAGTGCTTGTGGCCATTTTGAAGCGAAAAAAAAATTTTGACTAAATTTTCAAAAATAAAAAAAGATTTGGGGTGCCAAAAAAGGACACATCTTTTTAAAATGGACGATTCGAAGCCCCTTGTGTTAAAGAGAATGTTCCAAATGCATACCTTCGGTGTCCCATCACACACACCACAAGGCCTTTTTGGCAATGCACCTGCTCTGGCTGTAGGAAAGGGAAATGTTCCACGATCGACTTTCACTGCATTCAGTCCTTTGTTATAGAGAAAGAGCATAGTATGGCGAAGATGATTGCTGATTTCAGGCTTGATTCCTTGTTCTCGAGGCATCTAAACACACAATAAATTGCAACAACCCATTTCAGCAAAATTTTGCAAAAAATGAAAAAAAACGCAAAGAGTTTTGGGACATACTGGTATATAACGGAAAAGGTAGATTTTTATGGGTTCTTACCTGTTTACGTCGTCTTCAAGGGCAAAATACACATTAAAATAGTAAACAGTAAAAACAAAACTTATTCGAAATAACGTGTAGATTACAAATAGGTGACAGAATAGAAAATCTTTCTCGTAAATACTCAGTTGACATCTTAACCTCAAGCCCCAGGCCCCGAAGACGCCCAAAACTCAACTTTTCGTGGACCGAAATTTGAAAATTATTTTATGAGCTTTTGAGGTAATTTTAAGTTAACTTGATTTAGAGGGGTATATCCAAGTAGAGCCGAAATTTTCGTGTGGACAGTATTTAATAATTATAGATATGAGGCGGCAAACAAAAACCTGTTTTTTTTCAAAAATTTGGATGATTCTTTTTGTCGATTGAAGATAAAAGGGAGTCTAGAATTAGAAATAGAAAAGTTTTCTTCAGCCACATCCTCTTTTTTACAAAGAACGGTTAATAAATTGCAGAAAGCAGTGATGTTAGAGGAATCGGCTCCAATTGCGCCATTGCTAAACCATTGCCGCGAGATTTAGAAGACTTTGTTTCGGACCCCACATCCAATGGAACCATCTATATAGCTTTTGGAAGGTTGTCAAATTTCAAATATTTATTCAAACCTTTATTCAAAAATTTAGCAATGTGAACTGGAAATTCGCCCCAGCTAGAATCCTGGATGCTTTCTTTGAAGCTATTAACAAATTTGATAACCACCGAGTGGTCTTTTCCTACAACGGAGTGCCAAGAACAGGGGTCAAGGCGCATGTGAAACTAGTCAAGTGGGCACCTCAATTTGATGTCTTGGCTCATCCCAAAACTAAAATGTTCATTTCACATGGAGGTCTAAAGAGGTTGGGTAATGCAGTTTGATATAAATTATATTTTAATCCTAATTTATAGCTTCAAAGAGACAATTTGTGCTAAACAACCGGTACTGTTTTCTTAATTTTTTCAATATATATTTGTATGAATGTCACATTGTTCAAGCATTTTCCTCGGGTTTTGATTTTTTACTCCTCTTCTTCATGAATAGTCAGCAGAAGCATAAGTGACTTTTCCTGCTTTTTATTTTTCAATTTGGGATAGTATGATAAATAAGGCTGAAGCAGTTGTTAACAGTCTTGGCCCATAAGAAGCTTATGGAGTTTTGTTGTTTGCAATGGCTGAAGCGTTTCAACAGTGGCGACAAGATGGGGAGCCTAGTTCCAGGTTCACGAATCTGGTGTAGCGATGAAAGTCAGTAATTGAGTATGATGAAAATGGAATGTATGATGAAAATGGAATCCATATGGAATGAAATGCTGTTGTTGACTTAAAATCGCGTTGAAAAAACTTCTTGTACAATTTGATACAAAACCTTTAAATCAGTGAAATTTTTCTCAAATTTGATTTTGTTTTAATATTCAAATTTCTGGGCAGAAATTTTATCAGTTATTGATTTGTATCAAGTGGTGGAGCTTTTTGGTGAGATAGTATTTCAGGTCGTCTCAAAAAATCATTTTAGAAATTTGTATCACCACAGTTTCCGAAAATTTTTCTTGTTTTCTAAAGACTTTCTTTTATTGATCATAGCTTATTTTAGGTGATTTTTATGCCTGTATTTGCTGAGCAAACTTATAATACTAAGCTAGCCTTGAGAATGAGATATGCTTCTGTGGTTAACAAATTCAACCTAGACGCCGAGCAACTTTCTGGTGCTATTAGCAAAGTAAGCATTATTGACTAATCTGGGGACGCAACCAACTCGCCAACGCCAAAACTCGCCAACGGCAGAAGTCGCCAACTGCCCCTTGGGACCAGCCATAAGGGATTTTTGTTAGCGAGTTTTGCCGTCGGCGAGTTGGTTGCGTCTCGTAATTGTTTGTTTTTTACTTAACCTTGATTGTATGCATAGGTTCTCTACAATAACTCCTACAAAAGTAATGCAGAAAAGGCCTATTCGCTATATTTGGATAGGCCAATAGAGTCGCTAGACCAGGCGATTTTCGACATAGAAAGGGTATTGAAGAGACCTAACCACAATGTACACTTCTTAAGGAAAGGAATTGATCTCAGTTGGCTCACAATGTTTTATGTGGATTGGATTGCTGTATTTATTGTGCTCTTGTTTTTGATGGTAAAATAAAAATAAACAAACTGAGACTTTGACGCTACTCGCTTTATTTTCGAAGACTTATGTCAAACTGTCGTACATCAGACCAGAAAAGGGCCAGCGATAGCTTGGACATTTCGAATTGTGACAAATTAAGCTGAGACAAACATTCATAAAAAGATTTGTGATTCAAATAGTAATTTTGTCGTAATTTAATTTTGGTGCAATTTGATTTTGTTGCTATTTTGAATTATCGCAGTTTGATTGTCGCATTCTATCGCTGGCCAAGAAAAGAACCCTTGTATTACTAAAGTCGGTAAGGACTTAAAAACACACACACAAAAACTGTTCAATCAAAAAGCTTCAGAAAGATCTATCTAAAGCCCAAGTCAAGAAGATCAAAAAAGTTACTTACGATTACCTGTGCAAATCCCTTCTCTCAAGACTAAAAGCACCTCCCGACTGGCACGCTTATGTAATTGCTGGAGTTGGGGACAACAAGTGTGCCTGCTATTGTCCCATGTGGTCTGACCGCCACTTTGGGACAGGAAAAAAAGAAAAAAAGATGATCCATCGGCGGCTTTTGAAAGCAATAGATTTGGGATGAGGGACAAGGCCACAAGTGACTTGCGCATGCAGATTAGATGGATGGACATCTTATTGACATTTGTATGACCAAAGGAACTACAATAAGAAAGTCTATTTTATTGAATTAAGATGGTGTATCAGGTAATTGCCCCTCGTAAATGCTCTTTTGATCATCTTAACATCGAATAGATCTTTATATAGTATTTGGACTGAGTGTGTACGGATTTTAAATTCCGCCAAATACTTTTAGCCCATTTTTGGCTATTTTTGATTTTTTATGAGGTTTTGGCTGAGAAAAACTTTTGTGTGTACACGATCACTATTGTTCGCCAGCTCCTCGCGCGTCGAATAAAAAAAAGAACGGGCGAAAAAAGAGCCGTTATTTAGGGGATCTCGGCATTTTTATCCAGGTACTCAGAAAGAGTAGGCTGATTCAAGTTGTCATTTAAATCTTTTGTTGTCTGCAAAGGAATTCAAAATTTGGCGCTTTGTTCGTAGTTTTTTAATATAGTCATTTAGTAATTGTAGTTAGGGTGAATTTTTCGGCGCAGAATCGCCGTTAATTATGGTTTGCTGTTTTTTCGGGCGTATCTGCGCCAGCTCATATAATTATTCAGTTGATTAGGTCTAATGTTTTGTCTTCATTCATTGTTACTTACTTTTGTTGTTTTTTACGTTCAATTTCAGTTTCTCGATTCCTAACTAAGATGACAGTGGCAGCAAGGTGGTGCAAGCGATCCAAACGCTCAGAAGTAAGTCATCATTTGATGGTGGGCGTGAAAATGTTTGATATTTTAGGAATTCTAATGATCGTTTGGCTATGCATGGCAATCAATGCGAGGTTGTTCAATGCAACTGCTATGCAGGACTATCAAACTGGAAGTGGTGTCAAGTCAATGAGTCTGGAATTGCTTGAGGCGCAGATTCGCCTGTTGGATAATGTGGCGCTACATGTAAGTGGTCTCAGCAATACGTTGTAAGTTATTTATGGCTTCAGGTTGTCTTTGCAGTGGCTCAATACTCCCATTTAAGTGCAAATGCTCAAGTGTGAGTTTCTCTCTAATGGTCGTCGTCAAATCAGTTCCGATCTTCAGGTGTCAAGTCAATGAGTCTGGAATTGCTTGAGGCGCAGATTCGCTCTGTTGGATGTTGTGGTGCTACATGTCAGTGATCTCAGCGATACGTTGTAAGTTATTTATGGCTTCAGGTTGACTTTGCAGTGGCTTAATACTCCCATTTAAGTGCAAATGCTCAAGTGTGAGTCGTCTCTCTAATGGTCGTCGTCAAATCAGTTCCGATCTTCAGGTGTCAAGTCAATGAGTCTGGAATTGCTTGAGGCGCAGATTCGCCCTGTTGGATGTTGTGGTGCTACATGTAAGTGGTCTCAGCGATACATTGTAAGTTATTTATGGCTTTAGGTTGTCTTTGCAGTGGCTTAATACTCCCATTTAAGTGCAAATGCCCAAGTGTGAGTCGTCTCTCTGATGGTCGTCGTCAAGTCAGTTTCAATCTCCAGGGAATTTCGATGATTGTGCCTCTGTTCAGCAAGTTCAAGACAGTGGAAGAGCTCTGCCGTACTTTCAATTCAAAGGTGGTGAAAAATGCAAAGTCAATGTTGCCAGTAGTCTCAATTTTTGTTCAATGTTTGTGTATTACTTCTGTGGTTGTTTTTTATTCCCCTGTTTGTATGACTAATAGGTAGTTGGTGATTGTGGTTTGGTAGATGTGGCGCAGATTCGCCAAGATTTTAACTAATAAATTCTTTATGCATGGTGAGTACTTAGTGCTCATTATTTTGTCTTCATTTTTGTTTTTCAGGTGCATGTGGTCAAGTCTGCGCGTCAAGTCATTTAACCTGGAACGATTCCTAATCAAGATGTCAATTGCAGCAAGGTGGCACAGTCAATTCGAACGCTCAAAGGTCAGTCGTTATTATTGATAAAAGAAGTCAAATCATGTTATGATTTTTTCAGAAATCCTGTCGATGTTGTGGCTATGCGAGGCAATCAAGACGAAGCTGTTGCAAATCGAGTTCAATTTAGGTCTGGAATTACTCATGGCGCAGATTCGCCGCAGTATATTGTAGTGGCACATGAAAAGTGGGTTCGAACTGGAGGTGGTGTAAAATCAATGAGTCTAAAATTGTTTGAGGCGCAGATTCGCCGTTGGATGTTGTGGTGCTACATATAAGTTGGCCCTGCGGTACGTTGTAAGTTGATTATGGTTCATTATTATCCTCCTGTTAGCTATGTTCTTTCAATCAGGTGCGCAAGCTCACGTGTGAGTCGTCTTTCTGATGGTAGTGGTCAAATAAATTTCTTTGCTTCAGGGAATCGCCATGATCGTGCCAGGAAGTTTAAAACAGGAGAGGGGCTCTTTGGTACTTGCAAGACGAAGGTGGTAAAGAATGCAAATTCAATGTTGGCAGTAGTCTCAATTTTTGTTCCAATCTTTGTGTGGTTGTATTCAATGGACCTCTTTGTATGCCTATCAGGTATTTGGTGATTGTGGTTCAGTAGATTCGGCGCAGATTCGCCAAAATAGTTAACTCATAAATTTTTTCATGCATGGTGAGTACTTGGTGGTTAATTTTTTTTGGCTTCATTTTTTTGTTGTTCAGGTGTATGTGGTCAAGTCTATGCGTCAATTCAATCAATGTGAAACGATTCCAATCAATATTTTGATTGCAGCAAGTTGACACAGTTGATTCAAACACTTAAAAGTGAGTCATTACTTTAACGATGGTCGTAAATTTTTTTATGATCTTTTAGAAATCATGATGATGGCTTGGCTATGCATGGCATTCAAGAAGAAGAAGCTGAAAAGTCATGTGTGAATATGTATAATAATATCGCGAATTGTGTATAAAAGAAATACTTCGGCGCAGATTCGCCGTTTATAAAAGTTGTGTGCAGTTGTTGTGTCAGTGAGATCGTACATTTGATTCGATTATGTGTATCATTTGTGGCGTTGTTTATTGTCATTCTGCTGTCACACATTCCAATCTGCGGAGATGAATTTTGTCAAGTTTCAGTTTTGTGTGAATGCAAGTGCAAAAAACACGATCGCGAGGTGGAAATAACTTGGAGCAAAAACCCATGTTAACCCATGAAATCGCCATCTTTTTGATTTGAGGGATTAATCACACTATATTAGTTTTTTTTTCGTTTTTTTTGGTGTTGGCCATTCACTAAAAGAAGTTAGTGCGTGAAAATTCAATTTTGAAAAATTTTAAAAAGGCGCCAGAGGCGCCAGTAAAGCTAGTACTTCAATATTTAGTTATTTACTTTTTCCTTAGCAACAATTTGTCAGATTTTATCACCCGACATAGACCATTTGGTTGATTATCGGGGTTAAAAATTTGTGTATACCGTATAAGCAATACTAATGATCTTTCTTAAAAGGGCCAAAACAAATTTATTATTTTCCAATTTCTCTAATTGCAACGTTTAAATTTATTTTTGTCTACAGGACTCGCCAATTTCGTTTCTCTGTAGCAGAACTAGAAGGCGGTAAAAATCAGAAATCATAACAATCATGGATTACGGAAAATTTTGAAAAAGTGTGCCCTCTAGACAACAAACAACAATCAAACAAGAGTAAGAGTTAAAAGAATGGAAAACTGTAAACTTTTCTGCGATGCCAGATGAACAAATATTTTTGCATTAACCCTCTTTTGCCAATTGGCCATATTTTGGGCAGTTCGAAAATTCATACAAAGTACGACTTATTGCTCACGTTCAGACATAATTTTTTTTTTGAAAAAGATAGAGAAAAATTTGGCAAACATTTTGGTGACAATAAGACTGAACAGAAGACAAACGAAAATTGCTAAAAAAATTAAGTCAAAAGTTGTGTTTGTGGACATTTTCTACTGCACGATTTCATAACTTTATTTGGCTTAATAAACCAAGAATATAATTTACATTATACTTTTTATTTATATAATATAAAAAAACTGTTCCTGCAGATGGCAATGAACTTTTACTTGCATGTGTAGAAATATAAAAGTTATATTTTCGAAGCAATTATAATCGTGGCCATAGTTTGGCCAACCGGCCAAAGCGGTATTTTTGAAAAAAAACTGTGTAAGACATTTATTCATTAATCCATTTATCGACTTTCACCTACTTCTTAGTGAGTTTTTGTTCTGTTTATCATGTCGTTATTTTTCAAACCAAAATGAATGCAAAAATCAATTTAGCCATAGTAGAAAACGAGATAGAAGACAAATTTTGAAAAATCAGGCATTTTGAGCGCTAGATGCAAGGAATTCAGAAATTGTATGGTCTTGTAAATTTTATGGTCATTGCATGGTTTTGTTGTGCCCATTGCTACAAATGCTCTGGATCTGCTTCAATATCCAAGTGATTTTTACATCTACACTTTGGGACAGGTCTATTTTTCATGAACATTTCATAACTTCCAGAACTTTCAAGTACAAAATTTTCAAACACTTGTCCTCAAAATAGCTTCAGTTTTCGAATTGTCGCCAAAACTATTTTTTACCGCTTTGAGCCGGTTGGTCAAAATTCGGACAACTGGTTGAATTCAGAATTTAAATTTTGGAATTTTAACTTTTTTGGAACATGTTTTTTGGCCATTGTCATTTTCTTCCCTGATTGTCGTATAAAAATGCAAAAATCTGTTAGAAAAGAGGCATCTACGAGACGCCGGCAAAAGAAGGTTAAGAGGAAATCTTCTACTAGAGAATGGGCTTAGGCTTAGAAACATCACAATGTGCCTCTTTTCGTCAAAGTCAAACTATTTTGGTCAATATGACACCAAATAGATAAAGGAGTGCTGATTTTTTGGGGTTTTGGGGTTTCAATACAAATAAATCAGCATTTTGGGTCAAAATAAGCCCCCTGGGAGCTTTGCTCTTTTGAAAGAAGTGTTGGTTTGTAAGTTGGTCGGAACTCTTTTTATCAAATTTTAACAAAATTGAGTTTTATTTATTGTTTTAATTGAATAATGAAAAATCCATTAACATAGTGAGCAGTGTACACAGATCACCTGTCAAATTGGCGAGAAGACCTATGCATCCAGTACAAACATCACACAGAGGCTACACCACCACTCGTTTTTTTTTAAATGTGCCACTTTTATTTTATATTCACAAAATTCAGTTTTAAATATTTCAGTTAATTTTAAAAGCTGTGTTCTTGTGTAAAAATATTTTTTAAAAACTTGACTACTTTAACTTTTCGCATTTTTTTGCGATAATATCTATGTTATCGAAAACTGTTTACCGTATCTCTTCTAATAAGAGCCCATGGGCGCCTATTTTTCAAACCCCCAAAAATTTGAAAATTTGGGGTAAATTTCAAGATTTTTGGGTGAAATTTCAAAATGTAAAAAATGGAATCGGTAGAACTCATGTGAGTTAAGAAAATGCATTAAACAGCTTTGCAAAATATTCTCTCTCGGCTGAGATATATGTGTACGAAGTTGGGGTGGGCGCTAATTAGAGGAAATACGGTAAATGCCTAGTAAAAATCACTACCCAATGAAATGCTGTTGGGTCAATTTTTTTCATCATTAATTTCAGTAATATTTTGCTGTGTTACAAATGCTTAAAAGTTTGTTTTAACGGCTATTTAGTTTTTTTTATTGAATTTCAGACAACTTATCGTATTTTTTTAAATTATTAATGGACTTTTCTGAACAAGTGGGCACCTACCGAGGGGTATTGCCAGCATTTCAGGAAAATATGGTAGTTTGTGTGTCAAAAAAATTTTTTTTACTGTTTTCTTTTTTTTTTTCTGCTTCATAAGCCTTAGGGAATTATAGCGGCCTTAGGCTCCGCTAGCGGAAATCATCACATCGACTTTTGGCAAACTTTATTATAAAAAGCTGTTTTTATCAAAAGGTTGGCGCTCTTTTAGAAAATGTTTCACACTAGTCTTGTTCAAGAATAGAAAATTCGTTTTGTCTTTAAGCTTACAAAAAAGTGGAGAAAAACGGCATTCTTCATCGAATAAAAAATTCGGCAAAGTGTAAATTTTTCAAACTTTTGCTCACTTGTCAAATATTTTTGATGGTCGACCGGAAAAACTGTACTTATTCGAAAGAGCTTTTCCTGGAAAGCAAAATAAGCTATCATAAGATTAGGGTTAATTTAAGAAAAAGCGAGCCAGAGTCATTTGAAGTTAATACGTCAAAGAATAAAGTACGCAAAAACCAAATAACTTGAAATACATGGTTCTCAAAGATTTCTTATCAACAAAAGATCTCAACGGTTTTAGACTCCCCATTAAATTTTTTACAAGATAGATAAAAAGAAGAAAAAAAATTCGGCATTGCCGGGCCTCTCGAGAGAGTGGTCCATTCTTACAGGTTATGTATTTTAAAAGCTTAAAACGGCTGGATGCCAGCTAAGTCAAGGGATAATGAAAAATATCTGTGTATTTAAAGTAATATAAAAATGGCCACAACTTTTACAACTCAATATATTCCCACATCTGTTTTGTTGTCCAAACAAGCCGATATATATAGGCAGAGACTCAAATTCTTGTTCCTCTTTCTCTTTAACAAATGCTGTGTGTTTTAGAGTCAAAAACAAGCAATAAATAGGCGCAAGAAGCAGGAGATCATCACTTAAGTACAGTCTACTCTCGGTTATCCGACACCCAAGGGCCGGCCCTTAGGTGTCGGATAACGAGAGTGTCGTATAGCCGAAGTGTCGGATAACCGAGAGAAGGAAACCATAACAGGCCAACCTGTCGGTTAACCGAGAGTTTTCTTTTATTCATCAAACAAAATGAAGAATTCATAATACGACCAAACAATTTATAACAAAATATTGATAACATTCAAATATCAAACGAGAAGTAATCAGTTAGTTTTTTTTGAGTTGTATTCTTGGCTCGGAGCTGGTAGAACGCTTCGTCCAGAGTATCACTGCATTTGAGAATGGACAGATCTGCGAAATTCTTTTCTGTGTAGCGGCGAACAATTTCCATGGCTTTGAGAGCTTCGATGCTGGTGTTTGGCGGCTCGACTGGATCGACGTCTTCTACGTCCACATCCATGGTTTGACTGTCGGCCAGCTGGCTGTTGTTTGCTGCTATTTCCTCCACAATATCCTCCAGAGTTTGTGCGCCGTCTAAAGCCACAAGAATATATACAAAGCATGGATAGATCCAATGATAAAAACAAACCTGTGACCACTTTGTCATCAATGTGCAAGTAGTCTTCCATCTCTCCCTCTTCGAAGTCGCCAAGGTCTTGAAGTCGCGCCCATGCCAGCAGCAGTCCATCCACAGCGTCGTCATCTTCTTCAGCTGGAGGGACGTCATCAATTTTGAAAGCAGCGTGTCGGAAGCAGTTGGCAATGGTTACGACTTGACTTCTCTTTAAGACTTTCGGAGGCAGTGAAGCGCATTCAGCAGATTGAAGAGGAAGTCTTGTTTGGACTCGATGGCCTTGATGCGATCCCTGAGCAAGAAACGACGATAGTGGGCTTTAAGATTCTGGATGATGCCCTGATCCATTGGCTGGAAAAGGAGATTGGTAAAAAAGTTGTTTAAACAATAAAAACAACAAACCTGAGAAAGAGCAGTTGTGTTGGGCAGAAAGAAACGGATCGTGATGTTGGAGAAGGTGAGCCTGAGCGGATGAGCGGAGCAGTTATCGACATAGAGCATGACCTTTCTTCCCTCTTTCTTCAGCTTCTTGTTCCACCCTTGCAGCAATTTTAGCAGCAAATACAATTTTCACCTAAAATAAATAAAATAAATTTAATAAAAAACAAATTAAATAACAAATAAAAAAAACCAACCCTTGAAGGCCATCGTCTTGTTCGGTAGCAACTGCCAGAAAAGTGCTGTTTCATCCACATTGAAGACGTCGTCGGCAGAGAACTTGGCCAATTCATCGCGCATGACGGTTTGCTGCCATTCTTTGAGAGAGCCCACATCGATCGCACCAGCTTCACCTTGATTGGATCGGAAAGTGATGGAGTGACGGTGCTTGAAGTTGGTGAGCCAGCCTTCGCTTCCTTGGAACCCATGGATTTTGAGCAGCGCAGCGATCTCCTTTGCTTTCTCCTGGAAAAATGCGATGATTCAAGAAAGAGTAATAGAAACAATAATAAATAAATAAATTTACTTTCATAAGCTCACCGGTGACTGGAATGTTCTGGCACCTGACTTGCTTGAGCCATACCACCAGGCTTCTTCCATCTCCGTGTGCTGACCAGTTTGCATTCTTTGTCGCTTTGCACTGCCACCATCATCAATTGCGTGCTGAATCGCCACCTTGTCATTGAGAAATCCGATAAGTGTCCCCCTCGGAATGCCGAATTGCTTGGCCAATTGCGACTGGTTTTTGTTTTTTGCCGCTGCATCGATGATCGTTTTCTTCATTTCAAGAGAAACGGCCTTGTGCTTTCTGGTGCTCATCTGAAACAAAAATAAAATTAGAGAAAGAAAAACAAGCATAAAACAACAAATTAAATGAAAAACGTCAATTTCAAAAGATTTTCGTCAGCGTAAAGAAAAATATTTTTGGGTGTCGGATAACCGAGAGACAGTTTCTCTGTGCGGACTGTCCTAGGGTGTCGGATAATTAAGAGTGTCGGATAACCGAGGTGTCGGATAACCGAAGGTAAAGTTTGTTGATTTTCTTTGTTAGCCAACCAAATCGGGCTCAAGGCGTCGGATAACCGAGAGTGTCGGATAACCGAAGTGTCGGATAACCGAGAGTAGACTGTACATAATTTCCATTTTTTACATTTAAATAACTTTTTTCTTTCAAAGGACAGTTACTGTCTACGGTCACGAGTTCAGTGTGTTTGAATCGGCGGGCCTCAGCTTTTTTACTCCGAAAATGCAAAAAGAATTTTTTTGATGATAAAAAAATAAAATAGTGATAAAATTATTTTTTTCGCGCATTTTTTGAGGTAAAAAGATTTCGTGTAAGCTTGCTTAGCACGACAATACAACAACTTACAATACAGTCAAACCTCGGTTATCCGGCACCCAGTTATCCGGCACCTTAAATATACTTCATTTGGCTGAGATTGGCTTATTCTCTGTAAATTGACACTTTAGTTATCCGACACCTCGTTTATCCCGCACCCTGAGGCCGGTCCTCGGGGCTACCGGGTGACCGAGGTCTGACTATACAGTCAAACATTTGATTTTACAGGGTGGTTCAAATTTTTGAAGCAATTTTTAAAAACACTTATTTGAGTTCAACTTTGTTTAAGTGGAAATTTCATTTGGTACAGTATGTCAAAGACATGGTCTTGGTCCCCTTGCGATTTGGTTCTGCTCAGCGTGACTATCAGACAAAAGCACAGGATGGACAAAGGCAAAATCGTGTTTTCCACAAGTAAAATGTTCAAATCTTCAAAATATTCTTCGAGAACACGTCAAGTTTTTTTTACATATCTTGGAATCTTGTGCGTAATGCTTGAAAATAATGACAAAAAACTTCTTGTGAATATTTTAATTTAATTGATAAAGAATTTTGAAAAAATTGTAGTTACAATTTTTGGAATATATAGAAAGTCCCATGCAATTGCTTTTATGCTCGGTGGACCTGATTTTCTTTTTTTGTGAAATCCCGTCAGCCCTAACTAGTACTCAAGCTTGAGAGCTGAACTTCTGTTTCTTTTAATGATCAAAGACAGAATCTCCGAAAAACCATCGCTCATGCAACAAATACTGATCGAGAGGATCGGACTTGAGAATCGAGACCTTATTCAATTTTTCTTTCCTATATCATCCTCATCATTAATAGTCATTGTTTGGCAGCAGCAGCAGAAGTAGCATGCCTAGGTGGAACACCCACTACCAATACAATGGACCATCCACCCCCTGCCTAAACCGGTTTGTCATTGTCAGGCAATTCTCGAGGTAGGTGATGGGTTGCCTGCCTAGTCCATCTACTACTCATATTTTTTACCTGCTGCCTTCTTGAGTAGTAGTTTATTTCAATTGTTGTGAGCCATAAAAGGTTACCCCACCTTTATTCTTTGAAGGGACAGCCCCACATAACTGCAGGGTTTGAATAGCAACTTATGAGTGGAGAAGAAGAACAAAGGAGCCTATCTTTTTCTCCTCTTTCCTTGATAATTTTTGCTAACCCTATTGTTTTGCGCGTGTTTTGCCCGCTGGTTGGTTTAGGTAGATGGCCAAGCTTTTCCTATTGTTTTTACTGCCTTGAAAAATTGTTTTGAATTGTGTAATTTGTGCGTTCGGTTAGGTTTCACGGCATGTCAAATTTTAAAAATTGTGAAAAGGCTATTTTTCCCGCCAGGACAAATAACATTGACAATTTTTTGTTTATATGAGATTTTCTAAAGTTTAAGAATTACGGATGGTGGGTCCAAATTTCAAATATTTTACTTAAAATCACAAAAATTTAAAAAATCGACATTTCGTAAAAAGTTACATATTTAAATTTATCTTGAATAGCAACAAAAATGTTTCTGTTATTTTTAATCACTGTGTAAAGCTGATTCTCATTTTTTTATTTTTCAATGAGAAAATTTTTTTTGCCTTGGATATTTTTTTATTTATTTGCCTTGCTCCTTAGCAGTATCGTTCCGGCGCCGGCGGAAAAAGAAAGCAGGAAAACTGCCCCGGGGAAAAATAGCGTCTGGCCGGAGCTCGGTGCCGGCGCTGGGTCCAATGAAAAATTTCGATCGGGCAGGCGCTAAAAAAAATTCCACCCGGTGCTGGTCCCGGCGCTGTTTTTTAAACGACTATGGCACCGGCGTTGTTTTCAAAATTGAACTGCCTAATATTAAAAAAAACAATTTTTCTTAATTTTGAGCTAAATTATTTGAACTTTTGTGCTGCAATTTCTTCTAATTTTTTCTCTCTTTTTTTGCTTTATCTTTTAGTTTACTTCTTTATTATGGCAATTTAAAATAAGAAACTCTCCCAATATTAGCAACCCTAACATTATTTTTTCACTAACTTGTTCAAAATTCAGATTTGAACGACAAATCTCAATTGAAAAAGTTTTTGTTTTAAATCTAGCAATTGTTTTTGTTTGAGTAAATTTACCTCAAAGAGCCATTGTCCATCGTGATAAATGTATTTTTGGTTGGGTGGTGGTTGGAAATGGCGCAACTCTTTTGTGTTCAAATCCATTAATTTGGCAGTGAATGGAGCAATTGATGAGTGTTTTGTGGGTGGGGCAGTGCCCAGCCAACTCCAGAGCCAATAGCAGCTGTCTTGCTGGAAGTCCAAGGTGACAAAGATGGAACTGAGAATTTTGGCTAGCTAATATAGAAGGTTGGGACAAGGCTTGGCGATGATAAATTATAATTAAAAAGCTGAAAAATTCGAGAAGTATCTGGTTAAAAGTATAGTGATTTATATTCATAGAGCTTTTTGCTAAAAAAAATGACATGCTCTAAGTGGGAATCGAACTTGCTCATTTTGTTGGCAAAAAAGTTTGAAGCAGTGATTAAAGTAATAATAAACAATTGAAGTAATTAAAAATATGAAGTTCTATTTCGAAAAGCTTTTAATCATTTCCATTGACAAAATCACGGTAGCATTTGGTCTGTTTTTGCCCGGTCTTTGCCCCTGCCCGGTTAGGGTCTTTGCCCCTGCCCGGTTAAAGAACAGGGCTGTCGAAAAGTTTACGATTATAGAAATATCGAAAAAACCTCGATTATAGATCGATTTCGATAATTTTCGATTAATCGATCGACAACCCTACTAGAGACCGAGATCTACCCCAGACGAAGTATATTTTTGACTCAAAAATAGCTACAGGTTTGTAGTGCATTTGACGTATATTTAAAAAAATATTCTTTACAAAAAGCATGATGTACAAGACATAAGTGGGCAGGTAGGTAGGTGCCCGGCTGGCCTGGTGTACACAAGAGCACACACCACTCTGGGTACCTATTTTGCATCGTGTGCATAGGAGCACACATCACTTGGGCACAATAAAAATCCATTTTTGGTGTTCCTGCTCAATAAAAAAGCTTCTCTTGCTTTAAACTAATTTCAAAAAATCGTTTTTTTTGTAAATTTGAGTATTTTTTTATTTTCATAATACTTTTATTATTTTTGTTTTTTAAATCATACAAGATGGCTTAATTTTTTATCATTAACGGAGTTTTTTCATAACTATTTGAGTTTGTGATTTTTCACCATATTTTTTTATCTAACAGCTGAGACTCGAGCAAAACCAATGATACCAAAGTTTAAAGACAAAGTATTTAAATGAACTTGAGGTACTAACAACAGACAAAACGCCGATTCTCACTATTTCTTGCTCAATAATTTTTCATTTACTTGCAGACGGTATTGAAGTCGATTTTCATAGGCATCAACAAAGGTGTGCATCAACAAAATCTAATTCATTGACAAAGCCCAGTCATAGTTAAGATTAGAGTTCACTTGCTATTGGCTTATCGCTTGACGTCAAATCAGATAAATACGGAGGTCTGGAAAACAGAGCAGGAGAAATTAGCGCATTTAGGCCTACTCATCGCTGTAAAATTGTCGAGAAAGAGACGACCCATCCTGCATAAAAATAGAATTTAGCACTTTTGAAATCGAAAATTATCAAAACACTTTATATGTGCAGTAATCATAATTTAAAAGCCATAAAAACAAGAAAAAATTCCAAAATACATAACAAAATAAATAATAATATCTAATTTTTACAAGTAAAGCAAAATGTATCTGGTTAAAACAGCGCAAATTTCAAAACCTTTGGCTCAAAATCAAAGCAACCAGCTATTTATCCAATCTATTGTGCCTCTTAAAAGTAATGGCTGCTGCTTTTGCCGCACAAAGCAATTGTCGGCATCCAAAGCAACCACCGGATCACTACTGGTCCTAATTTATGGCCAGTATGCACACTCTGGTTTTGGAGTCCATCAGTTCGCCGTTGGATTTCAATTATTCTTTTAACTGTACTGTGGAAAAAAGTATTTTTTCTCAAGCTGTATATCTATGAGTATTTGTCTAGGAATGTATAGCAAGTTGGGGGACACGCTCATCGTAAATAAATCAAAGTTATATGATGGGCAGGCAAATGCAGGGGCATCATCATATTCCTCATCGTCTACTTGTGGTTTGGGAGTGGGCATATTAATTGATTGCTCTGATACTGGCAACTGGAGATTGTGGTTGGGATATGCTTGGTTGGAAGTGAGGAGTTGGTTTGGAAAATACAAAAAAATCTTAGTTTTTGATTAACTACCCCTGATTCTTAGACTTGTTTTGGAATTTCACTTTTTACCTATTTTTTACATTTGCCTTATAAACAAGTTACCACCCAAGTTGTAGCCTGCTGTCTTAGTTGAAAGTTAGGTAATCTTTTGGTTTTAAAAAAAGATTCCTAAAAATTGGTTTTTTGAGATAAAAACCAAAAAATTCACTAATCTCCAAATAGAATCCAGCCACTTTATTTCCAGATCCACTTCCTGTGCCATTTTCTAGATCAATCCTCTGCCCTCCAAGGACTTCAACGAAACATCCAATCAAGAGAAGTATTTGCAGAGAAGGCGGAGTCCTACCCACCCTATTCAACCCGAAAAATAGGCAAAACTAAGAGCTAAAAAACGCCCCAACACCATCTACAGTCTCCTTGGGGTGACCTCTACTCTATTCACTTAATTTATTTAACCAATACAATAGTTGCAACAACTTTTGATGTGTATGCTTTTGTTGCTGTTTGAGAATTCTGTATTTCTTCTACTACACCGAGTCAGTGCCGATGTTGTCTGTTATTCACTTTCTCGTAAAATCAACTTGGTCTATTAAGCAAATTTTGGAAGAAAGTTATGACTGTTTTTTTAAATTCTGAAAATAGTTTCTAAACTAGGATTTATGCCTAACAGTCAAATAGGCTGTCCGTCAACGGAAGCTTTCGGTTAACCAAAATAAAAACCTAAAAATCCGGTAAAAAATAGCGAAAACCCAAAAAATGTCGCTCTTCGGTCTAAAAGACCGAAAACTGTTAACTGTACCTACAGCCCTACATTTGTAATTCGAGTGGGTGGATTTCGGTAGTTCGGTTGTTTTTAAAAAATTATTAATTTTTATTTAAGCAAATCAAGCTAAGGTATCGAAAAGTATTCCAAGATTCGCATTCGCCAATGCATCTCTGCTGTTCTTTGGCTTTGGCGCTGAAAGTTAAAAACAAAAAAGCGCATACTTCAAGCATAAAAATAAATGAAAAAATGTCTTTTTAACATAGTATTCTCCAGAAAAAATTCACACTATTTTACAACCCAATGAATGATTTTGACGTTTTTTCATCCAAAAACATGCTATATTCTCCATTTTCCCATCTCTACTATTTCTCTGCTAGCTTCGACCAAAAAAGTGTTGGTTTTGTTTCGCTGAGATTTGTTGTTTTGTGCTGTTTATCCACCCTCTTTGACCACAGATTGGTAGGGAAGATATGGCTTGACTAAATGTCTGTCTGCTGGGCTGATTCACGGCCTATTGAAGTCTCTGCTAATACTTATGCTTTGTTTCAAAACTTAATTTTGGTAAAAAAAGTAGAGAAAAACTTATGGTTGAGTAACTCGAATTTATTATTTTTTAATTTTTGACATTATCGTGTGACCCAGGATCTCAACTTTCTAAGGGGCTATCACACTTTATCGAATTATTTTAGAAATGTAAAGATTCAGGAGTTGAGACAAAATAACATCTTTTTTTCAAATCCCCAAATATCAATATTTCTTAAATTATTTGATGAAGTTTGATGGCTTCTTAGATAGCTGAGATCCTGGACTACGGGATAATGTCAAAATTATTAAAAAATCGAGACTCCTATTTAGAAGAAACCCATACAGGAATTAGCAAGCAATTTTTAAAATTAGCAAGCATTTTTCAGAAATTAGCGGGCAGAATTAAACATTTCCCACAGTGTAAACCTCAGACATGTCTCCAAACTGAAAAAATTAAAAGTTACGAAAAGGTACGAGTTCAAAAGATGTTACATTGGTAGGTGAACGCCTACGCACCTGAATTTTTCACTGTTTCTAGCTGTTAGCATTCTCAACCCATATATTTTAATGTCCAGAAGGTCTAACTTCAAAATTATATGTTGATTTTGCAAAAGCTTTAAAAGCAGTGTACCGTAAAACCAAAAAAATATTTTAGGGCCGTCCTTTTCCGCCTAACTCTGTATAACTGAATTTTAGTTTAATTTTCTATCCATTGATTTTTGTGAATTTCATTTTTGATGGCCAACTAACTTAATTTGGCGAGGGTCCAAGAAGGTGTGTACACCTGTTAGAGAGGGGATTGCCCATCTGGGTGGTTAAGGAGCATGACCAGCTGAGTTTAATCGTTGTTAAACTCAACTTGTTTTAACGTACAAAGCAAGGGAAAGAGATGTTTTTTAGGAATTTAGGAATCTAGGAATTTTTATTGCTTCTTTTTTGTAACTTTTTTGTACCTGGTTTCGAACTGACTTTTATGTATTCCGCTATTTTTAATAATTGTTTTGCAATCTTGAAATTCTTGGTAAAAAAAGTTTAAGTTAAAAAGAGAGCACGTGGATATTTTTTGAAGTACAGTCGAACCTCGATTTAACGACACTGCAAAAGTTCGTTCCCACCTCGGGTCCGACACCTTTTATTACCTCAATTTTTAAAGTTTTTCATCAGTTGTTATTCGTCAGTCTATTCCGAAATATCGCAAGCATTCCGATTTTACCGATCGTGTTTCAAATACTAAATTATTTTGCTGAAATGACCCGTGACCCACGATTTGACGACACCCCTCCTTGAAAATAGGGTGTCGTTAAATCAAGGGTCACGGATCAATTCAGCAAAATCATTTAATTTTTGAAACACGATCGATAAAATCGGAATCCTTGCGGTATTTCGGAATAGACTGAAGAATCACAGCTGATGAAAAACTTCAAAATTGAGGTAAAAAGGTGTCAGACCCGAGGTGGGAACGAACTTCTGCAGTGTCGTTAAATCGAGGTTCGACTGTATTAAAATAATTTCGATTTTTCTTATTTATTTTAAATAATTTTTTGCTTTCAAAGGCCCTCTAAAATTTTGTTTTCTACAGAAAAAAACATTTCATCTGTAAAATTTTTCGCCCAAAAACATACTCCTGAAACAGACAATTACTCCTGTCCAATCCCAGAGGTCAGTGAAGTGCTAAGCCTGAGCCTAGCTCAAGTGTTGGCTTCCATCCAATCCATTATGCCTCTGATCAACTGCTTCTTCTTTCTCTAAAGTGATTGATAGCGGTGAACAACATTGGCTAGCTAACTAACTAGCTGGCCTATCTCCCTGCTCCTCGAGAGCCATCCAGCTAAACAGGCCTTCTAGCAAAAAGTTGCTTTTCACTCATTTTTCTTATTGTCCTCTTTTACTTTTTGAAATTTCTTTTTGTATTCTGCATGGACGGTACTTTTTTCTGCCCCAAATTACTTCTTTCTGCCCCCAAATTACTTTTTTCTGCCCCCAAATTTGAAATCCCCCAAATTACTTTTTCTGCCCAAATTACTTTTTTCTGCCCCAAATTACTTTTTTCTGCCCCAAATTTCAAAAAATGCCCCAATTTTTCTCTCTCATCGTTTTAGCCAAAATTTCGCGGGAATTTAAATTTTTCAGTCAAAAATAACTTGGATTGGTCAGAATCTCGCTCCGGAATGGCCAGAAGCCCTGAAAATTGGTTTTTTGGGGTTCACTAAAGGGGGGGCAAACTTTCTGCGAAAAATCGATTGAGCGGATCAGATTTCGGGTCCGATGGGCTTAATCGCTCAGAATTTCACACTGAACCATTCTCAACCATCTTAAAATGCCCTAAGCACTGATTTAGGGTAGTTAGATACTGGTCTGGAGCAGTTTGGGATGGTTTAGGGCGTTTTAAGATGGTTGAGAATGGTTCAGGGTGAAATTCTGAGCGATTGAGCCATCGGACCCGAAATCTGATCCGCTCAATCGATTTTTCGCAGAAAGTTTGCCCCCCCCTTTAGTGAACCCCAAAAACCAATTTTCAGGGGCTTCTGGCCATTCCGGAGCGAGATTCTGACCAATCCAAGTTATTTTTTGACTGAAAAATTTAAATTCCCGCGAAATTTTGGCTAAAAACGATGAGAGAGAAAATTTGGGGGCATTTTTTGAAAATTTGGGGCAGAAAAAAGTAATTTGGGGCAGAAAAAGTAATTTGGGGGATTTCAAATTTGGGGCAGAAAAAGTATTTGGGGGCAGAAAGAAGTAATTTGGGGGCAGAAAAAAGTACCGTCCATTCTGCATTGAGTGTGAAAGAAATTACAAAAACCTAATAGGAATTTGGATATTATATATTTTTTAGTCATTCAATACTTGAACATGCATTCTTTTTCTTTTTAAAAGTCAAAATATTCAAAAATTATAGTGGCCTAAATTGGCTTGATTTCAAGTGGTGCTAGTAACTTTAACTGTTCAAACACTCATAATTTCTATAGCCAAACGTAAATTCTGACATAGATGTCTATAAGCCTGATTTAAAAATTAGATCAACAATATTAATATCAAAATTTAAGTTTCTCTTCAAAAATCTAGAGTATTCATATTATTCAATGGATCTTTTCCGCCTCTTTAGATACCCAATATCTATATGGCTAGTCAAAATCACACCGATAATTATTTAAATGTTGTTTTTGTTACACACTATTTGTTTTTAACCTATATTTCCGTGATGGTTTCTAATCATGTAGTTTACTGTAATGTAGCTAAGAATTTCAGCCACAACTAGGTATATAACATGGTTATGGGACATAAGTGAAATGTAGGTCGAAACAGTAGTTAAAGGAGCATGCCAGTGAAAATACAGTGAAAAAAGGGTATAAATTTTTTTCTCTCTAGAAAATTTTCTACAATGTTCTAACTAATCTGACGAAAGTTTTTTTGCCTCATTTTTAAAAGTAGTCTGAGGTCATAAATGTCAGATTTAAGAGGAAATGAGTGAAACAGGAAAGATTTAAAAAAAAACTGCTGGTCCTCGCCTTAATTTGCCTGTAGCGCGCAGGTACCTTATTTCTTCTAATAGAACCGCCCTCTTTGTTTTTTGACTAGAACTTCAGAGTTAGGGCCATTTTTAATTTACAATTTCAAGATTTTTGGGCATCCGAAATAAAGCCCCCGGGGCTCTATTAGAGAAAATACGGTATGCCCTTTAAAAGCAAAAATTTTTGATATGCTTTTGACTAGTCTTGTAATACAGGCTGTGTCAAGAAGCCCCCTGGCTTTGAAATAGTCGTAAGTTTTTTTATAGAGCGTTTTTCGAAATTCTGTTTTTACTGATTGATTTTTCTAGCCGACAATATTATTTCGGTATATAATTTGAAAACCACGATTTTTGCTTGGTCCCCCGTGGTTCGGGCTCTAATCAGTGGGTTGCCTCTGGGTATGCCTGCCCCAAACCACAGGCCAAGCAAAAATCGTGATTTTTATACACCAAAAAATATTGTCGGCGAGAAAAATTGAGTTCGTTCCCACCTTGGGTCCGACACTTTTTTTAGCTCGATTTTCAAGGCTTTTTTTAAATTCTGTTTTGACAGTCTGGTCGCAAATATCGCAAGGATTCCGATTTTGCCGATCGTTTTCAATATTTTAATAATTTACTTTTAAAAATACAAAACCTCTATATAACGGTCCTCTAATTTTTTTTAGAGGGCGTTATATAGAGGTTTTGTATTTTTAAAAGTAAAATTATTCAAATATTGAAAAACGATCGGCAAAATCGGAATCCTTGCGATATTTGCGACCAGACTGTCAAAACAGAATTTAAAAAAAGCCTTGAAAATCGAGCTAAAAAAAGTGTCGGACCCAAGGTGGGAACGAACTTTTAAGGGGGCCGTTATATAGAGGTTTGACTGTATAAACCTTAATTCTCCTGCTCAAAAACACGCTCTCAATTTCAAAATTATTTTGTTGTTGAATTCCTTGATTCTGCCAAAAAAAGCTTTGTTTACTTGTCCATAAATTGCAAGAGCAAACCCTCAAATTGACAGTACTATTGATGGCCAGAGGCATTTACCTGCTTAATCAAGACCTAACCCGCTCCATCTACTACTCTTTTGTATATACCAAAACGTTGGACCAAGGACAGGCGATCCATCATCTACCCACAAACCCCAACCTTCTACCCCTCTGTTAAAAAGAAAAAGTATAAGAATTGTGGGGATGGTTCGTCTTTTTATTTTTTGCTCCAGCCCTCTGATGGTTTTCGCTGCTCGAAAGGCACAACAAAAAAGTCTTGAAGAAAGCAAAGATCGACCAGAAGAAAACATTTTTGTGTCCCTCTGCTTCATTCCAATAATTTTTTGCTTGCACTCCAGCAAAAATAGCTTGGATAGATAGGGAAAAAACGATTGTATCTCAAAAAATCTAGATGACTAGATTTTTTCTATAGCCCAACGGTAATCCTGCATGAATAAGATACTCTTTGGTGTAGGCATTGCCAGTTTGTGTCGTTTTCACGCTTATTGACAATTTCGTTGTGGGAGGGGGACAAATTAACAGAATGGCTATTTCTTATCTGGCAAACCCTTTTGTCATAGGTTAACTTTTTGGTCACAGATTTTCGTTCTGTCTGTTTCTCTCAAAATTTCAATCTTTTTTAATTGATAACAATATCGTTAAGCCCTGCAATTCTAGTTTCTTACGAAGTATTATTCATTGCAACATCTTTGAAAAAGAAAACACCAAAAGGCTAGACATGAAGCAAGTCAGAAAAATAATTTGGTTCATAATTTCACCCTTTTGTAGTACATTCTGAAGAGATGTTGCAACAAATGATACCTTGTTTGAAATAAGAATCGCAGGGCTACCTGTTGGTACTGAAACTTTAAAAAAAGATTGAAATTTTTTATACCAGTAAATTTTGCCCATAACTATCAGTTATTTGACGAAGTTAAGCCCTAGTTGCGACCAGAATTGTGTATTGCTCGCTATCGGTCCATTAAATAGAGCATAAAATTTTAGTTTTTCATTTCTAAGCTTTGTGAGAAAATTTTAAAATTATATTACGCTATTCGGGGCATCACAATATGTATTGCTGAAAGTTGAAAACTTTTTTAAGGCTTTGATTAGTTGAAATAAGCTGTTGTACAAAGTTTTGGCTGATTTCAAAAGACTTACTTTTGAAACCTGAAACAACCTCGAACCTATTTTTTTCACAGGTCGTTTTCTCTTGAGCCCCAAATTTATTTGGTGTATGATGTGAAGGTAAAATTTTGCTACCTTCCATTTCCTGAGGAAAAATTTTTCGCGTCATCCTGTAATTTTTTCCCAAAAAATAAAAACAACTCTTTTTCTTAAAATCCAATCTGCACTTTTTGGCCAAGAGTATTAATCATACTCCTATCTTGTTGCTAAATCCTCCACTGATTTCCACGCCTTTTATCACCCTATCCCTGCTCCAAATACATTCACAAATCATTTTTGCCCTTTCTCGTTTATTTTTTCGCTTACAAATATAAAAAAGCAATGTTACAACAGCCTGATTTTTATTGACATCCCATCGTCTTTCGAACCACAATAAAAAATACAAATACTTTTTCACACAAATATTTCAGGAATAGAACAGAGATCAGGAGGCCTTTAAAGCTGCCTCTTCTATAAGCGCCAAGTATTTCAATGGAAATGGAGGTGCACCAGGGCAATTCTCAGCTGTCGCAGACCACCTACCATCACCCACAACACAGTCACCACCATATTCTTGTGAATCACCACCATGCACATCACAACACCATACTCCCAATTATTAACAGCAGCAGTGGGTCCTCCAACTTGGCGCACTTTGAGCCGAAGGATCAGCACAACAACTCGAGAGTGGTGGTAAACAAAAGCTCGTTTGAACAACATCAGGCTTCCTGTTCAGTATCTTCTTCTTGCTCAACTTCCCCGGTGGCGCAGGTTGCAGAAGGTGATACTGCGAGAGGTTTACTGGGAGTGTCTCCCAATAAGATTCCAAGTAAGTGTATATTTAAGCAAAAACTTTGGTAGAAATCTCAATAATTACAGATTTTTTGCAAGTAATTATAGATATTTTTTTTGTTACAAACTTCAACAAATTGTTGAAGCAATAAATAATTTAAATAACGGACGAGGGTCGCGAACAATTTAACTCGCGAAGGTCAACTCGAGAAGGGTTTAACTCGCGAAGGTTTTTATTTTGTTTATTTTTCTCCCAGTATATTAGCCCACATTCGTTGGCGGGCGGCGAATTGATCCATGCGTAATTGGTCCACCGGTCAATTGGTTAATTGGTTCACAGGTCAATTGGTCAACGAAATATTGGACGATACGTGAAAATGCCACGTTCTGGCGAAAAAGTGCCACGTTTTTTCGATTCTAGTCAAGAAGGCGAAAAAGTGCCACGATTTAGGGAAAAAGTGCCACGTTTTAGTGAAAATCTGCCACATTTTGTATAAAGTGCCATGTTTCAGTGAAAAAGTGCCACGTCTTAGTGAAAAAGTGCCAAGTTTTTGTGAAAATCTGCCACGTTTTCTGACAATAAGGTTTCTTACACAAATCAATGGTTTACACCTGAAATTTTGAAGATTACCATTAGCTTGCTATTGATATGTCCTTGGGAACAAAGCGACCAATAAAACCAGGCATATCTGTGCAAAACTAGGCAAATTTGAAAAAAAACGTGGCACTTTTTTACTAAAACGTGGCATTCTTTCACTAAAACGTGGCACTTTTTCGCCTTCTTGACTAAAATCGAAAAAACGTGGCACTTTTTCACAAAAACGTGGCACTTTTTCACAAAAACGTGGCACTTTTTCGCCTGAACGTGGCATATTTCCGTTTTATCCCGAAATATTTATCACCTCCGAATGCCGAACAAAATATTCTATTCGATTTAAAAACGTGTGTTGAAAACAATTTGTTAAAAGACCATGGTCACGCGTTCTGGATTGTCACACGCCAATTCAAATTTTTTTGCCTAATCATTGAACTTCTGTACGGATTTTTCAACTTGGTTTCTAACAAAACAAGGCTTGGAATTTAATTTTAAGTGAAGTTTTGTTAGAAACCAAGTTGAAAAATCCGTACAGAAATTCAATGATTAGGAATTTTTTTCGAATTGGCGGGGGACAATCGTCGTCGTAGACGGCAATGGTCTTTTAAGACCGAAATGCCGTTTTAACTATCCAGAAACTCAATACTCAGTTACTACCTGGATAGTTACCCCTCTGAGGTGGTCGACCCTAAAATTTAAGAAATTTCTCTGAATGAGCATACAAATCATGATATCTTTTTAAAAATTGGTGCCTTGAACGGTTTGTGAAGAGCTAACTTAGCTTGAACTTAATAACACTCGACGTATTGAAGTGGTCCAGTTTATAGAGAGTGGACTGTATGTCACTTTAGGTGGCTCACTTAATGTATGTCTTGCATGTAAAACATTCTATCGCCGGGTTCCTGGACGAGCCATGACAAATAACTTTCATTTTTCAGCCTGTACATCCCCGGTAGTGAGTAGTGCTTCCAGAATGGCCTACTTCGACCACAGTCATCAGCAAATATTCGATGGCATTCTCCAAGAAAACGGTCATCAATCTCCTGCCAGTGAATCTTCCTCTTCCCAGCAGAATTCTGTGCTCAAGCATTTGAACGAAATGGGTGCCTCATCTCTTTCCTCCTGTAAAATTGGCATAATTTTTTCTTATTAAATAACCGTTAATCAATTTAGTGGGAAGATCGCTGAGTAACGATCGCAAAAGGCCGTACCCCTGTAACTTATGCTCATCCAAATTTGGGTCCAAAATGGAATTGGAGGTATTGTTTATTGGTCTCTACATTTGATTTTATTTTTTGATTGGTTTTTTTTAGGAGCATCAGAACTCTCACGTATGTTTTCTAATGCTGGCCATTGGCCAAGCGTGATTGTTTCATCAAACTCAAATTTTCAGACAGGCATGAAGCCGTTTCAGTGTGATGTAAGCATTCTGTCTGCACGGATATTTTATAAGGTCAGCTAACCAGTGTTTTTTTTTCAGATCTGCCAGTCCCGCTTTAACAGGCGATCTACCCTTTGGAATCATAAGCGGATACACAGTAAGTGAAAATTGTGCCATAGTGTAGGTGTCCCAAAGCTATGGGCGCTTCTATTGGTGTGCCTACATGTGGCTCTCTGCATGTGGCTCTCATTTAATACATGTGGCTCTCATTTAATCTTCTTCCATAGGTCTCCTTGAGTGAAATAGGCTAACCAGGGTGTGTAAGAAAAGTAGAGGAAACCAAAAGCAAAGTTGGTGAGCAAAAATTTTAAAAGGCCATTGCCACCTGTTTGGAATCGTCCTCGCCAATTCAAATTTTTTTGCCTTATCATTCGAGTTCTGTATGGATTTTCGAGCTTGGTTTCTAACAAAACAAGGCCTAGAATTTGATTTTAGGCATAGTTTTGTTAGAGACCAAGTTGGAAAATTCGAACGTAAATCCAACGATGAAGAAAATAATTTGAATTGGCGGGAGACATCCGTTGTCGGAGACGGCATGGCCCTTTGAAGGGAGCCGGAGGTTAGAATTTTTTTCTGGGTTTACGCAGTTACTAGAAATTTATAAAAGTCTTACAGATGCCACAAGTATCCGTCTTTTAGATTGGTCCAAACCCTAATTGTGAAAAGGACGCACCATGGCCTATAAAAAATATATGCCAAAATATTGTCGTGTAATGTTTTTGCCTGTAAGACTCCATAGGAAACTTTCGCCTGTGGGGCAGCGACAAGCTAGCTAAGGCGCTTGTTTTGGCATATAACGTTCTTTGATAGGCTACGAGGTGGTAGCCCGTTTGTGTCAGGTGCATTCTTTCGTTTGTGATAGGGTGTTAAATTCGGAGACTGGCTAAGATACGGCTAGGAATAAAACGCCTAGATAGGGTAGCCCCTAGGGAGCTTATATCTAATTATCACCTAGGGATGCTATAATAATTCGTTAAAAATAGTAGTAAGTACAGTCCTTGCTCCTATAAATTAAAACCATTCTTTTGGAGATGATGCCAAACCCTTTGTCTGCAACATCTGCACAATGACATTTAAATGGAAGAACTCGCTAAAGTGCCACAAGGAGATGCATCTGAGGAAAAACGAGACCGACTCTGTCCAGGTAGCTACTATTTTCGATACCACTAATTTCAATGCTATTTCAATGGCATTAAGTTTCTATTCCAAGAATTTTAGGACACGGACATTCGTCTGCTCACTTATGCCACTGCTGCCAAGAAACGTTTGGTGAGTGCTTTTGCTCGGCAAAAACTTTAAATAAAAAATTCCTAATTTGGTATTGCAGGGCGAATTCCAGTGTGAGATGAGCGACGAAAATACAACTTCTACTGCCAACAGCATCAACTCCGCATCCGTCATGTTTTCGAGCACTACTCGCAAGCGGCCTCCGCCGCGGTCTCATAAGTCGTTCGCAAAGAATTCTATGTTCAGTACCGCCGATTCTAAGCTACCACAGCTGGAGGGTCTTGGCCATCAGCCGAATGAGCCGATCTCGGTAATTTTCTCTCCAAAGGTTAGGGTCTATTTTTCTACAGTTCTTGCGGATTGTGATTTACCCTTTTGTGTGTTCAGGCAGCCAAAGCTATCAAACTGGAAGACTTGCCGTCGGACACAGCCGCTTTACTGGAGGGTTCAGGCCTGCTGCTTAATTCCACAGAAGAGTTTATTCGTCAACAGTTCAGTGAAAATGGTGGCTTTGATGTTTCCATGCTGCCTTCCTCTCATTCACCTTCTGTTTTGTCTTCTCATGCTGCAGTAAGCCATGTTTTGGATATATGGCCAGAGGGTAACTAGTAGAGACCTAAAGTGTGGGTAGCTGACCATTGGATTCAAAAGAACTTTTCTGACATTAAGAGGATGACTGCGTGATAATTTTTTTAAATTCAATGTGAAGATGCTTACTCGGCTGAATTAAAAAATACCATCCCCCACAATTACTTTCCATTGGAAAATTGATACGTGGAAGTGGAAAACAATCAACTATTAACTATTCATTTAAGATCAATCTTTTTCTGTAAATTGCACTGTTCATATTTCCCCGATTTTGGGGAATTATTTCCCCATTTTATTTTTTGGGCCGGGGATTATTTCCCCATTTTACAACCCTAATATTCATTAGGTGTGCCGGGTACCCTCTGTGGTTTATATTTTTTCGGGAGTAGCGGCTAGGTCACCTGCTAGGTCTCACCTAGTCACCTCGACTTAGTATACTAATAACCACCCTGCCACTGAAACACTTGTGGTATAACCTAAGGTTGTCCATGACAACTGTACGACGCAATTGACAATTGTTGAACAATTGAGAATTGACAATTTTCAATTTATCCGACAATTCTCCGATGAAACAGTGAAAATGTCGGAATTAGGGTTGCAATTGTCCGTCTTTTGGGCAAATGTCCGGACGATTGTATACGTTTGCAATTGTCTGCAATTACCCAACTATAATACAACCACAATTTTTAACCTACGTATAATCCTAAATTAATTTGAAATTTTCATCATTTTAGGGACTACTCTCTTCGCCCAATGTGCATAATTGCTCCTCAAAACAGCTCCAGCAGCAGTGTGGGTTGGACAACAACAACCAGTCGATCTCAACATCCAACTTTCTGAACGCGACAAGGTCTGCTGGTGGCATGCATGCGGGCAATGGGCCGATGCCAACCTGCACATCGACTCTTCTTTGTTCAACTGTAATCTGCAGATCAATGGTTTGATAGATAATCATGAAGGGCCAGGAGTGAGCGCCAGCAGCCCCAGCAGACTGATCTCTTCTCTCAGCTGGATCATGAACACTCTAAGATGCCTAATTTTCTGGACCAGGTAATTCGTTCGAGTTTAGCTCTAATTTATCCATCCCACATTTTTAGAGTGGGTGTGCCTCGGCGTTGAACATGCGACTGCCCTTCCTCAACTTTGATCTTCAACAGCTGAACAACTCGCTGGTGGAACAGCAAACACACCATTTGGTAAGACTTTTTAGGGCTAGGTGAAAACCTGCTTAACGAAAACCTGCTTAGCGAAAAAATAATGTAAAAAAACAATAAAATTACTTGATAGATTTCCCAAGTAAAAATTTTTATTTCATAATTTTTACTTGGGAAATCTATCAAGTAATTTTATTGTCTTTCTATATAATTTTTTTCGCTTAGCACGTCTTCGTTAAGCGGTGTTTCGTTAAGCAAGTTTTTGTTAAGCCGGTTTTCACCTAGCCCTTTTTAGTAACGGTCAGGATCAATAGTCTTAATCTACTGTTTTCAGCAACATTCCTCCTCAGCTTTTGACTCCTTTAATAACTTACAACACCAGCAGATCCAGCAGCATTGTGGCGCTGGGGGCACTTCCTTCAACATTCCTACTTCTTTTTCTAGGTTATTTAGTTTTTTTTTGTAAAAATTTATTTTGTACAACGGAAATACTAAATGCTACTAGGGTTTTCAGGCGCCTATCGGCGCCTATGCCGTTCGGGAACATTAGTGATCGGGTACTTTTCTATTGGTTCGAGAACAGTAGTTGTTCATTTACATTAGTAGTTCGGGTAGATTAATTTTTCGAGTGCGTTAATGGTAAGGGTAGATCATCCACCCTACCTGTTAACCCACCTACTCTATCGCTCCTATCCTCACCTACCCTCGCCTATCCTCGCCTATTTTCGCCTATCCTCGCCTATTTTCGCCTATCCTATACTACCCTTGCCTCGCCTCCTCGCCTATCCTCGCCTATCGCCTATCCTCGCCTATTTTCGCCTATCCTATACTACCCTTGCCCATCCTCGCCTATCCTCGCCTGCCCTCGTCTACTATAACATACAACTGACCTGGTCCCACGGTGTACGTTATATCAACGTTTTACTGTGGAGATTCCACCTAAACACTTAACTATACTATCTGACTCCTTACCCACCCTAACTGGCCATATATCTACCCTACCTTGCAGAAAAGTGCGCTTGAACACAAAAATCCATCTTAAAATCCACCTGCGAAAATTGTTTCTAGACGGGGTTTGAAGTCAAAATTTTATTCAAAAATCCACCTGAGAAACCACTGAGTTTTGAGCTTGTCCGGGGCAGTTCAAACCCGTACACTTTTCAAAATCCACTGTTTAACAGCTCATTTTGTAGCTGAGATTCTTTTGTTTTCACCATTATGAAACATTAACACCGACTTTCTCCATAAAAGTTGCTCAAAATTAGGTCTGAAGTTAAAAAATAGGAAAAAGTCCACCTAAAAAACTACTGAGTTTTGAGCTTGCCCGGGCCAGTTCGACTCCTTACACTTTTCTAACCTCACTGGTTAATAGCTTATTTTTTAGCTGAGATTTTTTAGTTTTCACCATTATAAAACATCAACACCGACTTTCTCTATAAAAGTGGCTCAAAATTAGGTCTGAAGTTAAAAAATAGGATCAAAAATAGGAGGTTATGTACACAATTTTTTAAAATTGCACCAGTTTTTGTGATACACCCTGTATTGTCTTGGCTTGCCCATAGGGTTGTCACACAGTTAACTCAATTTATCAAAAAAAATTGACCTAATTTATTTTTTTATATTTTTTTTGTCTAAAATTTTAAGAGTTTTCCAACGCGATTGAAAACTGAAGGATTTGGACACCAAATGGTATCAAAATTTCGAACAAGGTAGGCAGCCTGGCTTTACCTATGAAATTGAGACGGTTTTTTAAAGCGCGTATTCTTGAGAGCGTGCACAAATCCCTTGTGAGTTTGGATCACGGTTTTAAACGCCAACAAACATTGTAGGGATGACCTGCATCCTATAGGTCGGTTATAAAATAGATTTTTTAAAATAGACACATTTTGGTAAAATAAATTAAAACGTTTTTAATGCCATTGTGTAGCCAACATTCTAAGCTTTCAATCGTTGGGCAACATTCTAAATCTTTTGCGAAAAATAGCCTAAAAACAGGAAATAAGGTAAAATTTTTCTGAAAAATCTGGTTAACATGTGTGACAACCCTAGTTGCCTATTTTATTACGATAGCGTAATCTTTTAGGAGAAAGCTGCCAAATTTAGCATCATGTCTGAAAATTAGATTAACAGATATAATTTTCGCCGAATATTATTCAGAAAAAAATTTCAGTAGCACAAATGCCAGCACTTCCATGAGCAACCATTCCTCAGCCGAGATGCTTTTGGGTGGATCCTTGTCATATCCGGTACAATTTATACATACCGTATTTTCTCTATCATACATCAAAAAATGTAGCTGGAAAACATAGCTACATTTTAGTATATAACGTGCATAAGGTTTGTTACCTAAAATAGGGTCAAAATGCAATAAAAAAAAAAAAGATATCGGATTTGGGAGGGCGTTTATTAGAG
This sequence comes from Ditylenchus dipsaci, assembly GCA_004194705.1. Lineage (NCBI taxonomy): Eukaryota > Metazoa > Nematoda > Chromadorea > Rhabditida > Anguinidae > Ditylenchus > Ditylenchus dipsaci. Next base: position 136,472 of record SADC01000870.1, on the reverse strand, counting down.
AAAATACGGTATCTATATAATCCTCGATAGAATCCAGTAAATATAAGTTTTACTATATTTTTAGTTAGACTCATGTGCTCTATTATCAGCAGCAGCTGCAGCCGCCAATGCATCATCCACCAACAACAGTGAGTTAGGAGTGGCAGACTACTTCTCAGACTACACTTCAGTCACCTCCACCGACAACTCTAACTCCTACAGCCAAAACATCAACAGCATTATTCACCACCAACAACAGCTGAATACAAATCACGGAATTGGTCCACTGGACAGTCACCTGAGCAACAACAATCTATTGATTGCTCAACCGAATTCAGAAGACCCCCTGACTTCACTGATGATGCATCCATCCCACCACAACTACTTGAATTACTGATAATTTTTGTTTACGAAAAATTTTTAAAGTCTTTTTCTATGTGCTAAATTGTAGATTCAGGTGTATTTTTTACTCAAAACAATTCCTTGATGTCTTTTTGAAACATTTCAACTTTTCCGTATTCTAAGACGGTCATAAGACATTGCATGTCGGTTAATTTTGAAAATCCGTATATTTCGTGTTTTCAAGGCAAGAATTCCGCACACGGAAATTCCACGGAAGATAATTAAGCAGATGATGATTTCGTGAATTTTTTATTTTGACATCCCTGCTAGGCAAAAAACAAATTCTAATACCGGATTTGTGTTCAGCATAGTTGGTTTGCATTAGAGATGGCATCCGGATTTCGGAATTTTTAAAACGCACTTTTGGCCCACTTTCCAACAAACATGGATAACTTAAAATTTCACAATGTTCAGCTACTTTTCATTCCTCTATCTATTGTATATTTTACTTTTTGAATTTTATTAAAAAATTTTGGTCCTGCGATCATGAATCCCGAAAGTGACAAAACGGGATCCCATTCAGGTCAATTTCGCTTGCAGGTCAAAAATTTTTAAATAAAAATCAAAAAATAAAATATACAATAGATAGAGGAATAAAAAGTAGCTGGAGGTTGTGAAATTTTCAGTTATCCATGTTTGTTGAAAAGTGGTAAAACAAAAGTAAAATCCCGAAATCCCGGATGCCATCTCTAGTTCGCATATCAAACTTTTTTAAATTCAAACTTACTTTAAAACTTCAGATTCATTGCAAGACAAAAAATAAAGACAAAAATCAATATTTCCAAGTTATCATTGAGTTTTCGATTTAAAGGGGCATGCTCGTCGCAGATTGGAATATTTTAAAAGGCGGGTACCAGTGAAATTTAAACGAGAATTAAAATGTCGTATTTTAGTAAAAGTCAAGTAGAAATATTGCTTCCAATCGGAAACGAACCGATGACCTATCGTCACAGTACACCAATGCTTAACCACTGACAAAAGAACTGTTCGAACAATCAAAAAAACTTGAAACTTTCGCGGAAAAATCCACCGCGGAATTCTCATCCGATCAATGATCTGCCACGGAATTATCTTCCGCCGAATTGTCTCCATCGGAATCAGTTTTCCTTGCCTTGTTTTTTAAAAACAATTAATTTTTGATCTCTAGTAGTTATAATGTCCTAACGAATCTTAATCCGAATGTACAGGGTGGGGCAAAAAAAAACGCGGACACTTTAAATTACCTAAGTTTTTGTTTATTTATGAGTTTTCTTTCAATTTTGATGGTTAGATAGCTTTTTAGAAAGTTATATGGAATTTCTATTGAATTTGATGTAACAAGGATGGACGGTTGAAGCCCTAGGTCATAAGGTCAGTTTCAAGTGCGAGCATATGCACATGGGAACTAACCACATAGTGAGTTAGCCTTGTGCATCGAGCTCCGTTAATCTCATCTTGAGAGAGCTAGACCTAGGGTTACGGCAGAATGAAAGGACTCGGAACTGGCTTCAAAACCGTTTTTTCAACATCTTTGATTACATTAAAAAATCGGTACAATGACACCTTTGGGTACATAAAGTTGGCTACATTTTTTTCCGGTAAAATTTTACCGAATATTCAACTTAAAAGTTGGATTCCTGGGACATTTTAGGCTGCTAGGGTGCGTTTTAAAATAAAAATGTTATTTAGATAAAAAAAAACCAACGGAAGATGCCTTATCCTATTTGTTATCATGTGTTTTCCAAATACTGCATTCAATTTTTTCGACAAGATAGACCTCATTTCTTGTGTCTAGAGTTTTCCAAATAAGTATTGTTATCCAATCCATTATATATGAGGTCGTTCGAAAAGTATGAAGTCTAAAAAATGTTACAAAATGTAAAAAAGGTTTTATGAAAAAGTCTTTAAAAATTCTTCTTGAAACTTTCCAAACGTCCTGATTTTTTAGCCATAATACATATTTCAAATTGGTCTTGAGCCACTGAATGACATTGCCATATATGTATATATCAGAACCAGTTTAGTTATTTTTGTCGTTGTTATATAGCTGCTATCTATCTATAAGCCTTATTCCACAATAGCTGTTTTCGCCTTACTCCCTTTAGCCAGCTTTTATTTTTCTACTTTTTCAGAATAAAACAGTATTGATATTAAACCCGTGATCACTAACGACCTAACATTTAGAAAGAAACTCAAAGTATTTAAAAAAAACCAGCTTGGGAGACGAAAGAAAATACTCGAATTGTGAAATAGGACTTATTTATATTTTGGACTCACCGGCCATTATTTCAGTATTTTGAGCATACAAAAATGCCTTTTCAGCTGCTCTATTAATTACTAAAAAAAATCTATTTTTATTTTTGAAAAATAAGAAATATCTAATTTCTTGCCAATTGCCTGCCTTATTTCCCCATCATTATTGTGCGTTTTTGTTGTCAAATGCTCAAACTGTTAGATTTTTAGTTTCAGTAAGTAAATGAATAAATGAATTAACTTTCCGCTTTTTTTTTATCTATTTTCTACAATAATGGAAAGGCGGTAATTTTGTTTGGCAACATTTTAAAATAGGATATTGATTTTTTTGGTGCAAAAACGATCTTTTTTGATGCAAATTTACTTTTACTTATGAAACTTAAGTTTGTGGCGTTGCTGTGTCTTCTAGGCGAATACTTCTATTGCAATCATTTGAGAGAGCATTTGCAGCGGTTGGACACTAATGGATCGTGCGGAGTGATCAGCATGGTAATTTTTTATATTTAAAGTAGCATCCACTAAGTTTGGTCGTATTGCAGGCAATGGGAAAGTCTCTGAGTTTCACGTAAGCAGTGGATAGAGTTGCAGAATGGCGTGCTCGCACTTCTGCTATGAATTCAAAAACGTCGGATGCACCTTCGACTTCTTTCCCATTCAGACAGCCAGCTCCTTGGAGAAAAGTTGGCAGTATCAAGAGGTATACAAACCCCCTCCCCTCTATTTTGATTAAGATTTCTAAATTAAGGCAATTTGTGATTGACAACTCAGCCGTCAACCCAGCCACCCAGCCGTCCGCCAGCCGTCCTCCCCTTTTTCATCTGCCTCCGGCCGTCCGACCGCCCAGTTTTCCGACGCCGTCCAAAACGGCACGGGTACGGGACGGGCTCAGCGGATGGGCGCCCCACTATTCTAGTGAAGCAACCAAATTGTTCAAAGATGGCTGCGTAATCTTGACGCACTGTGTACACAGGGAATCAGGGTGTGATGGGGGGGCAGACAGCATAAGCATACTTGCACGGCCAAAAAAAATCGGCGCCGGGCGCCATTGACAAAAAAGTTGGCGCCGGCGCGAAAAATGTGAAAAATTGGCGCCGCGCGCCAAGTAAAAACACAAGAAAAGTAGCTATGTGAATTATTTATTTTAAATATTTTACCTGTCAATCAATTCGCTATTATAAGTCAAAATGCTCATGCTTTTTAAAAGTACTTGTCAGAACCGGGCGCCGGAGTGTATGAAAATCGGCACCGGGCGCCGAACCGGCGCCCGGTGTAAAATTCCACTCTGCGAAATCTGAAACTTTTTGAGAGAACTAAAGCTGTATTTGTCATATAAGCTGAAAAGGCCAAGAAAATCAGTATAAAACACAGTTTAAAAAGCCTACTTCTATAATTTAAAAAGTTCTGAAAAAGCACTGAAAAAAGGGCGCCGGGCGCCAGACTACGCAATTTTCGAAATCGGCGCCGGGCGCCCCAATTTTTTCAAAATTTTCCGGGCGCACACCGGCGCGGGCGGCGTCGCCCGTGCAAATATGAGCATAAGTACCCAGTGTACAGTTACTGTTTGCAAAGGGCTGCACAAAAGTATAACACTGTACTTTATTGTCTTTTTGAAAAAGAGTTCAGATTTGTCCATGCAGGTTGTCAAAAAAATTTATTGAAAAGCAATATACAGTTTCACAGCCAGCTAGTTAAAAAAAACACGTAAAGATTCGTAAGATAAAATCACAACAGCAATAATAAATAACATGAGGTTCTTTTGGAGATTGTCCAAAACTAAATGTACCGTATTTTAACTAATTAGCCAGCTCTAAAGTGAGGTTAAAAATAGGCCACCATGACTGTTAAAAGCGATTTTTTTGTAATTTTGGACCAGGTACAATGAAATTTTGTTACCTCGATTTCTGGCCCTTATTTTTTTATGTCTATCGTCTAGAGGAGGTTGTTTTAGGCAGGGTTTTACGCATTAAGTGTCGGAAAAAACCCAATTTTTAGGAATCACTGCCCCTTGTAAGCTGTTAATTGAATCTTACCAAGTTTAACAGGGCTTTCTGACACAGTATTCCAATTTTTTAAAAGGGTGAGCGACTGGTAAAAAATCGACAAAATATGCCAAATTTTTCACTCTGAAAAATGACTTTTTCACAAAAAAATCTTTTTTCTCCATTTTCGACCATTTGAGACGACTTTTTTATACAGGATGATAGTGCTCTTTTTCTTGCGTAGAATGGCTTATCATATGGTATGAAATTTATTGAAAGTTGTTGTGAAAAAATAAAAACAAAAAGTTAGTGGATTTTGCCAGTCTGTGCTTACAAGTGGGCAGTTACCCCTGAAAGTTGGGCTTTTTCTAACACTTGATCCGCAAAACCCTACCTAAAACAACCTCCTCTACACGATAGACATGAAAAAATAAAGGTCAGAAATTGAGGTACAGTCAACTCCCGATTTAGTGTACACCCTGGGGACCGGCTCCAGGTGTACACTGCATCGAGTGTACACTAAATCGAGGGTTTATTCTAGTCATTTTAATCAAGAGCCGGCCAAAATGATCAAATCCAGGTGTACACTAAACCGAGGTGTACACTAAATCCGGTGTACACTAAATCGGGAGTTGACTGTACCAAAATGTGGTTCAAAATTATAAAAAAAACGATTTTTATTCGAGGGAAAAAAGGTATTTTAACTACTCACAGCTGCTTATAAGAAACAACTAAGTAATCGAGCCTAAGTCAATAATAAATTAGAAAAATATCATCAATATGTGTGTCTTATTGCCATCCGAAAATATATATTAGTTACGCACTGTATTTTCTGGAACCAGCTGGTTGACTTCTCCAACAATTCACTCTAAAACAAAATCATCTTGGTTAAATGCTAACGAAAAGGCAGACAATTTATTAATATATCCAAGGGCTCTCCTTTTTCCAGCAAATTGTTTTTGTATGTACTGTACTTTCTCTATTAATCCCCACTCTCTAATAATCCCCCACCATATGGACCTTATATCTCAGCTCAAAATAGTAAATTTCTACAGTAAATCAGTAAAATACTACAGTGTATTTTATTTCAGCATTTTTCAATTTTCGTTGCAACTTTTCAAAATACATTCGAACCGTGTGCACTTGAGGAAGTTTTGGTTAGGCTGATCTAAATAAAGGCAAATTAGCAGTGTACAGTTTACACTCTGTAGTGTCTCTATACAGCTTGCACTCTATAGTATACACCTAAAGCCGGTCCCAATTTTCGAGGTGCAGAATCAAAATACCCGAAGTACAAAATACCCAATGGTCAAAATACCCAAAGACAAATTGCCCAAAGATAGAATACCCAAAGACAAAATACCCAATATGCATATTGTGCAAATAATGTGCACTATATGCTATTATCATAATATACACAGCATATAATACGCACCATAGACATCATCGAGCAGATAACGTAGAAATAAGTCTTAAACCCTTGGACAGTATGCATATTGGGTATTTGTCCTTGGGTATTTTGTATTTACTTGTGTGTACGTTTTGTAGCTGAGATTTAGGGCTACCAGTTGAGCTATTGATAAATTTATTGTGAATAAAAAAAGATTTTTTAATTCATACCTGCTCGACCAATTACCTATTTGGTACAGTCAAGTCTCGATATAAGATACACCCAGGGACCGGACCTAGGTGTATCTTATATCGAGGTGTATCTTATATAGAGACTAATTTGACGGGAGTTATTCGACTTGGGACAAGACCCAAGTGTATCTTATATCGAGATGCATCTTATATTGGGGGTATCTTATATCGAGACTTGACTGTAGCCCTGAATCTCAGTTACGAGATGACATTAAAAGAATAATTTTTGGAAAATTAAAAAAAAGTTATGGCCATTTCCGAATGAGGATTGTTGAAATTACAGTCCACCATTGTGTGCGAGGCTTTAAAAAACAGCTTGTATTTTAGAGAGAAAAGAGCAGTATTTTCGCTAAAAGCAAAAAATATTGCTAAAAAGCGATGTGATAGCTTGCAAAATATATTTGGTCATTTATATATGTGCCAGCTTTATATAGTAACTTTTTTATTTGTAGGATTAGCAGTAGTAAAAGCAACAGTATTACTTAAATTAAACACACACAACCACAATGTATAGGTATAAAGGCTTGAAAAAACAGACACAACACAACAACAACTGGCTTATAGGAAATCAGGCACGGGACAAGAGGACCAGAATTATTTGACTTTTTTTGGTTTTTTTGTTGCATTGTGTTTTTCAGTTTTCAGAAAAATAACGACTTCAATCGTAGCCAAGAAAATTAACTACAAATTCTGAGGTTAGTTGCACAAGATAGGCATAAGAAAAGTAGTAAAAAATACAGCGGAAAAACTATTTTCTCTAGAAATCTTAATCCGAAATCATGTCCTTGGCGTAAAGTTTTTGACTTGTTTTTAGAGAGCACTCTCAGGAAAGTTACCACGGGACTTGGATTTTTTTCCTAGCTTTAAGATTAGCGATTAGTCACCGGACAGTGTTGCGTAGATAGCGGGTAAACACACCATTTCGAATCACGAGAACACAGAATACTTCAGAATACGGATACTTTTTTAAACTGTGCTTTTGACTGATATTTTACTGTTGGCTACCAACCGAATATTATGCTAAAATGCAGCTACATTTTGATATAATATAATGTGATTAGAAGACATCCGTAAAAGCTAAGTCAAAATTACAATTTTAGGCTGAAAAATATACAGGGAGAGTCGTGAAAATTGCACCATTTTTGAAATTTAATGTCAAGGGCTCCGCGGACCGCTGAAACCCAAAAAATTTTGAGCTTACAGCCAACAATTCGTATGAGTAAACCCTAAAAAACAGTTAATAAACACTTAATATATTTTTACCACACCTTCTGTGGAAAAAAATTAATTGAAAAAACTGAAAATAGGTATAAAGGCGGAAATTCAAAAAATGTTAAAGTTTTTATGACTCACTCTGTAGTATCTGTGTCATTTTTCCAGCCTCGTGGACAAACAACTGTCAAGATCCTATATCCTGACGAGACAAAAAACACAAAAGTAAAATAATAATTTGGCTCTATGAAAGGATAATCTATCACATCGCTTTTTTGGAAATCTGCTTTGCTTGAAACTAAAATCACCCGGATTTTTGCTACTGCATTAAATTCACACAGGTTGGCCATTAGATAAACAGGTTGACCCGAAACTGTAGATTCACCGATGGTATTTATTGACTTGCTTGGATGGAGATGTTACAAATGCAACTGGTTAGCCTTACAGTTTGTAATCGTGGTAGTAGAAGGTCTTCCAGAACTTTGACCGATTCTGGCGGTACTTGAAGTAGACAAAGCCTAGGGCCATTCCTATAACCACCAACCAAATGAAGTAGAAGGTTTTGCGGTCGGCTGTGCTGCTTTCAAGAATGGATGGATTGCCTACAATTCATTTGGATTAAAAAATTCTCTTGAAATGGCCCAAATTGACATAAAACAAAAGTGCATGGGGTCTTAAGATTTTTGGCCACTTTCAAACATCCATAACTTTTTTTATATTCCACATTTTTGAATTTCGTAAATGCCAATCGACTCAGTTTTTCATAACAAAATTTTTGGTACATTATGTCAAAAACATCATTTTTACTTGGTCGCCCTGTGGTTTAGGCCTTCCCTTCCCAGACATCAGGACCCAAAACACAGGAGGGACCAAGCAAAGCTCGTTCTTTTGACATATGTAACAAATAAGATTTGATGGAAAACTGAGCCGATTGGTGTTCACAGAATTCAAAAATGTGGACTATAGAAAAACTTATGGAAAATTTTGAGGTCGGAAATTTGCAACTTTTGGTTTCTCATGCAGTGTAGCGCACTCGTACTTGATATTTTGTATTTTTTATTTCAAAATTTCTTCTCTTTTTGAATTTTTTTTTCGCAAGACTGCTAAAGACATTCACGGCTATCCTTATGCAAAAAAAATTTACTGGTTTCAAGATTAAAAAACGCAAAGTATGAAAACTTTAAACGCAATACGAGTACAAGTACGAGCACTTGCGTTTTTCAATCTTGAAACCAGTAAATTTTTTGCATAAGGGTAGCCGTGAATACGATTTTCTCACTCACTTTTGAGATAATGGCCTGTCAAGCACTCTGAAGCTAGACATTCATGCAAACTTTTGATTATTGAAGGCACTTTCCATGATGTTTGTCTGAAGTGTGATACAGCATCGAAGGCTCAGATGATGGGCTTTCTAAAAAGGTACTACAGGACCCGGTCATGATTTCAAGATTCGAACAACAATGATAATTATGAAAAAATAGGCATTTTCAGAAATCGACTTTTACTCGTAAAATCCATTTTTCTCAACATTTTTGTCTAACCGACCAAACTAAATTTTATGCTATCAGAAAGCCTTATTCATCAGCTTTCAAACCATAAAAAAAATTCTGTGAGTGGGGTGGGGTAGGATGCCGAAAATGGTCTTTGAAGTTTGCTAGTCGTCCTAACCCTTTTCAGCTTTTGACGTAAAACTTTTTCTACATGGCAAACCTGAAATTCTGATGTGCCGATTTGCATGTGAAATTGATCCTCAGCGTAAACATCGACTGTCATATTTCAAATTCGTCTCGACTCAGAAATATTTGAATTAAAAAATATTGACTTATTTAAATATTTCTTGTCTCGAGAGGAATTTGAAATATGACAATCGATATTTACGCGGGCAAAACTTTTTTTTGACCCAGATTCACTTTTTTTTGACCCAGATTCACTTTTTTTTGTCCCAGATTTCCTCATTTCTGTCCCAGATTTAGCTTAAACCACAGGGGGGGACCAAGCACTTACAAAATGGTCAAAAAAATTTTCTCTCATAACAGCCTGAAAGTTTTTCTAAAACGTTTCTATCATGTTTTGAGCATTTTCGCCAAAATTATTTTTTCCGCAAAAATTTTTGCCTTGGGGGGCCAAGGTAGCTCAAAGTTTTCAGGAGCCTGAAATGTGACCTTGGTCCCCAAGGCAAAATTTTTGCGGAAAAAATGATTTTTGGCGAAAATGCTCAAAACATGATAGAAACGTTATAGAAAACTTTCAGGCTGTTATGAGAGAAATTTTTTTGACCAATTTTGTAAGTGCTTGATCCCCCCTGTGGTTCAAGCTAAATCTGGGACAAAAACGAGAAATCTGGGACAAAAAAAGTAAATCTGGGACAAAAAAAAGTGAATCTGGGTCAAAAAAAGTGAATCTGGGACAAGTCAAATCTGGGACAGAAAAAAGTGAATCTGGGTCAAAAAAAGTGAATCTGGGTCAAAAAAAAGTATTGCCCTATTTACAATTTCACATGCAAATCGGGCACGCTGATTACGAATCCAGTGTCAAAATTTCAGGTTTGCCATGTAGAAAAAGAGTTTGCCTCAAAAGCTGAAAAGAGTTAGGACGACGAGCAAACTTCAAGAAACATTTTCGGCATCCTATCCTACCCCACTCACAGGAAATTTATATATGGTTTGAAAGCTGACGAATAAGGCTTTTTGATAGCATAAAATTTAGTTTGGTCCGTTAGACAAAAATGTTGAGAAAATGGTTTTTATGAGAAAAAGTCGAATTCAGTAAAGGCCTATTTTTCATAATTATTATACCTATTTTTCATAATGCTGTTCCAACTCTTGCGATCATCACCGGGGCATGTAACACCTCATTAGAAAGCCCATCATCTGAGCTTTCAAGTGATATGTAACGCTTCAGACAAACATCATGGAAAGAGCCCTTAACAATCAAAGGTTTGCATGAATGTCATATTTCGAGTGCTTGACTTCGAAGGCCATTATCTTGGCTCTAGGTCAATTCGTCCCCGGTCAATTCGTCCCCGGTCAATTCGTCCCCGGTCAATTCGTCCACGGTCAATTCGTCCACAGGTCGATTCGTCCACAGGTCAATTCGTCCACAAATTAATTTAAACTAGTTTTTCTGTTGTATTTAAAAGGTCAATCGAAAACTTTGGTTTTTATCAGAACTTTTTCCAAGTGTTTGGTTGATAATTTGGTTTTTGGCTGACACCATATTATTTAACTTTCTCATGTAATGCGCTGCTTTTTACAGCAAAAAATATGAAGCGCCACTTGATTCTATCTGAAAAGGGCAAGGAAATGCTTGACTTTCCTGAGGGTTTTCTACACTGGAGGAAAAATTCGCGAGGCAAACGAATCTATTGGAGGTGCATCTACTATGAAGCTGGTAAAAATGGAGAGAGAAGCTGCAAGTGTCCTGGTATGAGTTTGACGTGTTTATGATATATTTTGAGCTCAGTTTTTAATAGGACGCGCAGTTACCGTAGATGGGCAGCCTAAAATAACATCAGCACACAACCATCTCTCTGACAAGAATCAATCTGAATTGAAAAGGTTCCAGTGTAAAGTTCAACAAGAAGCGATGCTTACCAAAGACAAGCCGAGAGCCATCATATCAACTCTACTGACAAGTGTCAAAGCAGAAGCAAGGCCAGCAATTCGACTATCAGTTGTGGGAAGAACAATTCGGAAAAGAAGAAATATCGCTAATGTGGAGCCAGCTAATCCGAAATCCCTGCGTGAGTTACAAGTAAGTTCTTCCTCAGATCCCTTAATTTCATAAGATATGTCTCTGCTCTAGATTTCTGCTTCCTTCGCACACCTTCACAATCAATAATGAGAACTGCCTAAAATACGACGGATGGAATAGAGAAGAACGTATTCTCATTGTCAGTACTAACCGATGTCTCGATCTGCTTGTGGCCATTCCAAAATGGGGATGCGATGCAACTTACGAAGTGGTGCCGTTGCTATTTGGACAGTTGTGGATTATTTATGCTCGCCTTGCACATACCTACGCTCCAATGGTATTTGCGTTGATGAATCGTAAGCTCGAGTCTTCATATCGTTTTGTGCTCGAAAAGCTAAAAAAACTTCGCGAAAAAATTTCGCCGTTGAGTATTGCAGTTGACTTTGAAAAAGCCGAATGGAACGCTTTTGAGGTAAGATCTTTTTTCTTGATGTATAAGATCGTGTCCACTTGGCGTAAAACTCGCTTGCAGTTCTTTTAATATAAGTTTTACCAAATCATTGCAGGCTGCTTTTCCGAGAATAAACACAGCGCCTGTTTTTTCCACTTCCGTCAATCTCTCATTCGCAATATCTGTAGCAAGAACAAGGTGCTTTATGAATCCGATGATGAATTTTGCAATTGGACAAACCTGATAGCGGCTCTTGCATTCGTACCGGTCAAGGACGTTTCGGAAGCGTTTGAAATTATAAGGTAACATATCAATATTACCAGATTTTCTAAGGTTTTCAATTTTTTACTCAGCCGAAAATAGAATATTTGAAATCGATTGCTTATAATTTGGGTGGTTTTCTGGTAGAGAAAAAAATGAGAAACTCCAACCAGGTAAAGTTTTTGCAATGGTGAAATGTGGCAAAAAAAAATCTGGTTTAAGCAGTCGAAAAGCCGAAACTCGCAATTTTTCAGAGTGAAGAGTGCCAAGTGGTTAAGGACATACGAACAGGAAGGACGATTATTTTCGAATACCTCGACCAGGACCTTCAGGATGAGTTGTGCCTCAGCTTCGATCTTCAAGTAGGTGTGATTCGTCCTGTAAACAGATTACGGCAAATCTATTTCGACAGTGAAATATCTAAACCAAAGAATTTAAGCATATAGAAGCGGATGGAAACTGTTTGTTCAGGTAGAAAAGATTTTTATTGGGTCTATCCTGTAATATTTATAGAAGCTTGAGTTATTGCATCTCATCTACTGAAGCTAATCACGGGAGATTACGTCATCTGATTGTCGAATTTGTGAAGAATAGTCGGGAAAAGAATGGACAGGTAAATGTTTTGCGCTTTGCGAGTCATTGACATTCTTCTCTGTATTTTCAGAGATTTGGCGAAGAAAAGGGTCATGCGCAAATATGGGAATTCCGGCAAAGGGTTCTTCAGACGTAGCAAAATATGGTTCCACATTGCACATCATCGCGGCCACAAACTCTTCGATGTCAATATTCTCACCTTCAATGAAGATATTGGCTGGACTCTCTACACACCAGACGTCGAGACTGGGCCTTCAGTAAGATTTTTTAAAATATACCGATTTAATCTGCTCTTATGTCCTTGTTTACAGCCTGAACTGCTGCAAGATGCGGAAAAGCCAACTTTCGCTCTCTCCTACAACGGATCTCACTTCGATGTTATTCTTGAAATCTAGTGTTTCTCTTTATGTTATTGTTCCTTTGAGTGTAGCTACTGTTTGCCTTCTATTTCGTCGATAAAAATACTTGCAATTTTTGTCATCTATAAGATATTCTAAAAAATTGGATTACATACTTGGTTACTTCAAAAAGTTCCGTCATGGAGCGTCATTCCACGAAGCCTCCGCTGTAAGGTCCCGTACAACAGGAGACAACTCCAAAATCCTCTCTTTCGCACTTATTCCAATAATTTTCATTCCCACATTTATAATTTAGAAGTGACCAAGTTTTTTTCGGACTACCATGTATTAGCAAAATTTCCACTATTAAAAAACCATTTACTGTGTTAGCTAAACGTGGCATCTAATAGGTGCCTTCAGTAAATAAATTTGCAAAAATATCAATAAACATACACAAAACGTCCATGAACACTTTTTTAATGTCCAAAACGGCGTAGGGGCGTTTAGCCCCTTTTTTCCATTTGTGGAAAAAAAGGGCCAAACGACTTACGTAAGTCGTTTGGCCCCTTTTTTCCACTTTTTTAAAAACGCGCTTTTTTAGTTTTATTGTTTTTTGCGGTTTGTTGTTCTTTTATTATTATTTTCTTGAATAACCATCATAAACTAATTTTTCTAAGACTATTAAGCCTCAGGGTGGATAGGGAACCACCTGGTACCTCCTCTAAATTATATCCATCTCTAAAATCCAAAAATTTTGGATTTAGCTGAAACTAACTAAAAATCATTCTACCCTATCCAAAATCGTGTCCCAAACATGGTTTATTAATGCTAAAACAGCAATTTGACTTGCAGCGAGCCCCAGTTCTGCATTAATCACGTATCCCGAAGGGTAACAGGTGCTAAGGTCGTCTACCTAGGCAGATAGGTCGAAATGAGGAAGTTAACTGGTTGGTCTACTCAGTCCGGGTCCATATCCGGGTACAAGTGGCGTATTTGGATGTCCACCTGGGTCAATTTTTTCCCCTCTTATTTTTCGGCTTCGAAAAGCTATTACGTTCACTTATTCCGATAATCTGAATATACTCTGTAAATTCCAAACTGTCACTTTAGCTATTTTACCAAAACTCAAAATTACCCTATAAAATGGCATTTTACTATTGTCAAACCTTCTTTAGAATGCTCGAATTATTGCGAAAAACGGATTTTGGAAACCCAAACACATAAAGAAATATTTTCACCAAATGGACGACCATTTGGTTGGGTTGGTGCATAAATCATCCAATAAAACGGATGTTGGATTATAGAAAAACAAGTGATAGGAGTTTTCACAAGAAAAAAGGATTAATTTGAAAGTTTTTGCTGAGGAATTTAGCGGCCAGAGAGGAAATCCACCATAGGGAAATTTACGAGAAGGAGTATATAACACGGGAAAATTTACCTGGAACCAAACTATGAAAAGCACAAAAAGAATAAAATAAATAAAAGGCGCTAATTCAAAAAGTGGAAAAAAGGGGCCAAACGACTTACGTAAGTCGTTTGGCCCCTTTTTTCCACAAATGGAAAAAAGGGCCAAAAGGCTACGACCCTCCAAAACTAGTAAAAATAAATAAAAAGCTAGTTTAAATTAATTTGTGGACGAATTGACCTGTGGACGAATTGACCTGTGACGAATTGACCGGGACGAATTGACCGGGACGAATTGACCGTGGACGAATTGACCGCACGCCCATTATCTTAAAAGTGAGTGAGAAAATCAGAAAATCGATGCGTGCCATCGTGTTCAGCGTATCGTAAAAGGGTTTAAGTGTGATAATCTGGTATACCCGAAAAATCACTTTCGGCAACTTTAGGTTCAGTTTTACAAAAAAATCGCTTTTAAATATTTAATAATTTCAAAAACGCGATTTTCGCTTGGTCTCACATGTAGTTTGGGACTGCCCAGCGATTGGGTACAAATTGTGATTGGGTACACTTTTTTCGGTGTTTTTCAGCGATGTTTTTACCGAATTTCACCGAAAAAAGTGTATTCAATCACAATTGTACCCAATCGCTGTTTTACCGTAGTTTGGGTCCTGGTTTTTGGATAGCCTCTTCAAGACCCAGACTACAAGGGGGGTGGTGGTCGCCAATTGAAAATCGTGTTTTTCGTATTATATACCAGAAATTTTTTTATGAAAAACTAAGTCAATGAGTGTTCACAGAATTTAAAAAAAACGGCCTAGACGAAAAGTTTTCACCTCTCAAAAGTGGGCAAATTTCTGACACACCGTGTAGTCGCTGATTTTTAGTCGACAAGATCTTTCATGTCCTCTTGTTGCTCTTCCGTGTTTGACAGCGTTTTATTTTATTCGTTCAGATCATCGTTTGCAAAATGTCCATCGAAAACTTGAAAAAGGCTAATGAGTATGTAAAAGAAGAACTTGCATCTTCGATAATCTTTCTCATTTGTGTTTTTAGAATGCTAGGCTTGGTTCATCAAAATAAGAAGAAGACTAAAATACTTCGGGATTGGTTTAGTGATACCTACTCTTCTAAAGTGTCATGGAATACTTGGTAAATTATTCCACTCGCTTCGATTTTTTTATCTATTGAAATTCGTTGCAGGACATGGCAGAGCAGCAGACAGGGTTAAATTCAGCGGAATCACATATCAATAGCAGTATCCCGGCTTCATCACTCAGTGACCAACCGTTCGAAAGCGAAGTGGTTGAGGACTCTGACACTAACAGCTCGTGAGTCCTTTTGCTTATTTTTCGGACTGCAACTATTTTTGCGATGTTTAGCTCACATGAAGAAGAAGTGGCGGTCTCAGTTTGCTCTGACAGCTGGTTTGCTATCTTTTACTTTTGTATTTCGAAACTTTCTAATTTCATTATCAGCAGTGAAAAATATGTGCCTGAATCCCATTCTTCTGGAGAGCGAAGAGTCTACGAGCAACAGTCCATATCCGCTGTCACTCTAAAGTGTGAAGAGTTGGCTAATCAACAGGAAGAACTTTCTAAGCAAATTTATATGCCGAAAACTCAGCAAAGGAAGCCGCTGATCGACTTGTCAAGCGAGGAGAGAGCATGGACCGTCTTGAGCTGTTGGCTGCAAAAGTGAAACTCCATGCAAAGTTCTGTTCTGTTAAGGTGGTTTATTTCAACGTAAAGTTCATATTATATTATTGACACTTTTGATTCCCAGTCGACTGAGCAAGGTACTGTTAATTGTGCGCCTATCCCAGCTTCAGATCTCGTGTGTCAAGGACAAGATATCCGTCGTCTGCCGACTGAAGTAGAAGAGCTGCCTGGACCTGGTGCTGCCTACAAAGATCCTGCGGTCAAACCTTGCTTTAAAGTAGAAGAGTTGATGCCTTTTGATGTTTACCAAGATATGAACGGGAATAAGCCATCACAGCCACAGGACAAGGGGCTGATTAACGTAAGTGGGAAAATTCAAGGGTTTTGAAACATACTCTCTGTTATGAGATGTTTCCTTCGCTAAAATTAATTTTTTTGCAGGAGTTTGGCAATGGTGTCATTATTCAGAAGAGAAACAGGTATAGCGTCAAATTTACCGCAAAAAATTTTATGCTTGCGCGTGTAGAATCTTCGAATCCTCCTCTTTTTGATTTTAATCTATTTCATTTCTTAGTGGATCTGACTCTGAGCGGCAAGCTGACCTGAGAAGCAAGATTTGCATCGACAAGCTGGATCAGAACTGTCGCCGTCTGCTGCAGGAGAAAAAAGTTCTTCAAGAAGAAATCAAGCAAGTAAAAAAGACAGCCGACGAATTGGGAAAGCAGGTGGATGAGCAAAGCCAGGAACTCAGTCGACTCAGAGAAATACTTGGAAGAAAAATGTAGCACGAACTTATCACGAATTTTAATCATGTCTCTCCGACAAACAAAAAAAGTTGATGAAGTGTATGGTGGACAGCCAATAGAAGCGTGACAAAAACGAAATTTGCCAAACGTGAGTTTTGCAGAAACTACATTTGTCGAAACGAAATTTGCCAAATTGAAATTTTCCAATAGCCTGACGGCTTTTTCACGTACTTCGAGTTCGGATTATTGGCTACGTGAACACCTTTAATCCGGACTCAAACTTGAAAAGGAACTCGAAGGTGTTCACGTACTTCGAGTTCAAGTGCGAGGTCGGAATCGAAAGTGATATGCGCATAACTTGGTCTCTTCTTATAGTAGTAAACCCCCGAAAACCATTTTGGGCTAAGATTTTGAGTGATTCAGTTATATATATAAACAACTTCAAGTTCGAACCCGAACTCGAAGTATGTGAACACCTTCGAGTTCAACTTCGGATTTTCGGCTACGTGAACACCCTTGATCTAAACTTGAACACGAACTCGAAGTACGTGAACAAGCCAAGAAAGAAATGGGCTAGCAATTTGGACTTCATAAATTTTTCATTCAAACCATCGACTGGAAATTTTTATTGGCAATTTTGATATAGTAAATTCCGCTTTGGCGAATTTCGATTTGGCAATTTTCATTTTTTGGAAAATTTCGTTTCGCCAATTTTCGTATTTGGCAAATTTCATTTATGACCAAGTTTCCCCTAGTCTGGTGGAACATCATGTGTTTTTAAGTTAGCTTCACATGCTGGCGTGGTTACATCAAAGGAAGTGTTTTTCCTTGAAGACTAAAATCCTTCATTTCTGGATCAAGTCGGAAAGAGCCTTGGTTTCTTGTGGGTTTTATTGCCGAAATTCTCGGTCGCTTGCCAAATTAAGAGGGAATGCAGAATTTGTGTACCTTATAATTGTCGAAAAATGGTCTTACTCACCTCCATAACTATCAGCTTCAATATTTTTCCATTGTCTTTTAGGACCACTTTCTTGGTTTTGCATGCGAGCCTCCAACTCCTCTAAGTTATCCACCTGAATTGGAAGCAAAAATTTAGATTTATATTCACACAGTATATTTTCGATGCCAGATACTGCTGTGCACATGATCCTAATGATCGCACCAGGTATAAAGAAGCCCGTTGACCTAAAGAGTAATGTAACCCAACGAGGTATCTCATAATCGAGTAGAACCAAATCACTGGTCGAATCTATTCATAACATTAAGTTTTTTCTTAAATTAGTGTGGATTTGTAGTCAGCTTGGCCCCCTTAAGCCGGATCACAAAAACGGAAGGGTAAAAGAAAGTAATACGAAAATAATTCAATCCAATTCTTACATCGTAAATACTTTTGCATAAATCCTAACCTTTCCTGCCACCGCTGCGAATTTGGGGTTGAGATGTTTGTAGGCCACCTTTTCCAATTTTCCGTTAGTGAACTCTTTCATATTGTAGGCGGGCGAGGGCTAAATTAGAAAAGTACATATACTGACCAAAAAGAAGCAGAAACCCACCCTGACATTGTCGGTTTAATGTCGGAGTAGTATTTGACAAGGAAGGCCAATGTTTTTGTTCGTCATAGATGCCATCTGATGAGACGCAATCGGAGCACAGCTTGGACGGGGGAATTGTTGTTTTGGGAACTTGGGGTCTTCACTGGTCTCACCAGCTAACCGTTTGTTGACATTGTTATGGGCTCGCCACAACCATAGAACGACGTCTTCTGCAATTGAAACGATTAGTCATTGATGGAAAATTTATTGCCCCACTAGCGAATATCCCTCCCCATCAACGATTTTTCCTTCTAATTTTTAGTAAAAAGAACCCAAATATATGTCCAAGACCCAGGTAAAACTGCGTAAGACATTTTTCAGTCACAACTTCCTTACGCTGGCCTATCCCTGAGTCTAAAATTGTTGTTTCGAAGGGTAGTTAAAGCGCTCGTCTTCATAAAATAACCCTCGATATAAGGTTACCTACTAATTTTAGCTGTTTTTTTTGTCCAAATTTCATTTTTTTTTTATTAAAAAGGAAAAAATTATTGAAAAAAGGGAAAACCAAAGCTTTGGTCACCCTGACTATCAAGAAATAAAGACTTGCTGTTTTCTTGTTTACCCTTACTCGAAAGCAGTTCGCACAAGACAAGCATAAAAATGTGATTGGTTATAAATAATAATCCTCTATGTAAGGGCACTTGCAATTATTTGGAACACCAAACTCGCTATAAGTCGCCTTTCGGCCAGACCCAGGGGTGACCTTATATCAAGGTTCGACTGTAGCGGCAGTCTATTAAGTTAAAGAAACAAACCTGGTTTAGTGACTTTGCTAAGTTCATTGTTCTGCGTCATTTCGTCAAAGTTTTTTGCACACACTTCGCAACTGAAAATAACTTTTGGGCACCTGTTACAAAATCTGCCCCTGTCAATTCAAAAAATACCCGATCATTGAACTTCTGTATGTATTTTTCAATCTTTTCAAGCATTGTTTTGTTACAAACCAAGTTGAAAAATCAGTACAAAAAGTTCAATGATTTGGAAGTTTTTTTGAATTGGCGAGGACAAATTTTGTAACAGCAGACCGTGCCCCTTTAAAGGTTACTGTACAACCACATTTGATTATCTTAGCCATTAAATGAGCATTCTAACAAAGAGCATTCTAACTACGTGGATGGTATTATAAATAAACGGAGAGTACCTTTTTGAATTTCTGCGTAGCAAAATCTGTTTTCGTGAGTGTCATTACATAATGTAATTTACATTTGACATACTGATTTTGTAAGAAGGCGCTTGTGAGGCGCCAATGAACCTAGTAAATACATGCACTATTCTTTCTAATAGGAGGACGTGTCCAGTTATTTTTCAACCCTCCGAAAATCGGTAAAATTTGAGGTCGATTTCGAAATTTTCGGGTGAAAATCCAAAATCGAAAAAGTGGAATCGGTAGAGCTTGAAAACTCGAAAAACAGATTTGCAGAGTATTTACTCTAGGCTAAGATATAGGCTCTCAAAGTTGAGGGTGGCCGCTTATTAGAGCATGTCCTCTTATTAGAGGAAATACAGTGTTCGTGACACGGATTTGTAATCGGATCGAAATTATTGAAACAGTAAAATCAACGTTCAAGGAAAATTTATTCATAAAATATTTGTCTCAACGTGAAAAAATATCGCTGATGACGTCATGCTTGATTCAAGCAGCTTGAATCAGTTAATTGGCTCGCATTTTCTTGCGTGTAGCTATTTTCTCATTTTGTAGTGTCTCGTTTCAGTTACGATGGCTCCTTCAACGAAAGCTCCAAAAAAGCAAGTGTCAGTGAAGAAAGGTACTGCTTACACCGTCTGCTCTTGGTTTGCAAATTTAACAAATGCTTTTCTCAGGCAAACAAGCCGTTGCCAAAGCGGTGGATGCGAAGAAGAGAGTGGTGAAGGGAAACAAAGGGCTCGTCCAAAAGAAGAAGGTCAGAACCTCTGTGCATTTCTATCGCCCTGCTACGCTGAAGCTGCCTCGATCGCCCAAGTGCCCGCATAAAGCCGTTCCGAAGCGCGACAAGTTGGACCGTTTTGCCATCATCAAGCATCCGTTGACGACCGAATCGGCTATGAAGAAGATTGAGGACACCAATACGCTCGTCTTCATTGTGGATATGCGTGCCAACAAGCACCAGATCAAGGGTGCTGTGATGAAGCTCTACAATATCAAGGTCCAGCAGGTAGGCACACTCTACTCAATTCCATTACTGCTTTGCAGGCCATTTTTATTTCAGGTGAACACGTTGATCAGTCCAATGCATCTGAAGAAGGCTTACGTCCGACTCTCTCCTGAATTCGATGCGCTTGATGTGGCAAACAAGATTGGAATCATTTAGAGCACTCTCAATGTCTGTTATTGTTGATTTGTGGGTTGAATTCAATAAAGTTGTTGCCTTTTTATATTTCTTTTTTTCCTGCAGATTTCATGCATGTAAAGCCAATCTTATCTATAGCCCCCTGTAAGCCACACTACTACAGATTGACTTATATATACATTAACATTTTTACATTAACATTTTAAAAGAACTGTCACAATATCCTCGCTGCGGCCGGTTTCCGATTTTGCTAACGTCCCCAATAAAGCCATTGTAAGATAGTAACAATAGACTTTATTCACCCCAAGTCCCAAAACAGCAGGCGAGATAGCAGAAGCGATAACTATAACGAATTCCTGAGAGCGCCAGTTATTTCGATTTGAAGAACCATATTGCTGACTGTTGCCTTGCCACTCCGAATAGCTGCCTTATCCGCGCAAACTTAAGGTCTCAATGACGAACGTGAACGAAAACGGCTCTTAGCTCCTCTTTCTTGACTGCATTAGTACTTTCAAAGTTGAGAGGAATAGGTTTGATTAAAGGGCCTGACCTCTTCCTACTCGGTGGTCCCCCGCCAATTCAAAAATTTCCCCTTGATCATTGACTTCTGTACGGATTTTTCCGCCACGTTTCTAACAAAACTAGGCCTAAAATCAAATTTTAGGCTTAGTTTTGTTAGAACCTAGCGGAAAAATCCGTACAGAAGTCCAATGATCAAGGGAAAATTTTGAATGGCGGGGACCACCGAGTAGGAAGAGGTCAGGCCCTTTAACCGACCTCGAGCGCAAACATGAAATATTAAAAAGAGAACGAAAGAAATAAATGCAATGGACGAACTCGAGAATCAATAAAAATGGGACATAAATGAGTGAACAAGAAAAAATAGCGAATCAAATACACAGACGAATAGAAAACTCAAATTTGAACAAAATATTGAATTTGAAAATGTTAATGTAATTTTGAATCACCCTGTACATCTGCGCCCAGGGATGAGCATTTTGCGTATTTGTAAATGATTTTAATTTATTTCAAAATTTTTTGTAAATATTTCGCCCTGAAAGACAATTTTTTGCCCTAAGGGAATGTTTAATTTTGGTAGGTTTTCTGTCATTTATATGCAAAACTGGAAGCACTTATACTATACAGTCAACTCCCTCCATTGTGTACACCCGCCGTAATTCACACCCAGTTCCGCTGTGGTTGGCTACCACACAGTCAATTCCACTCATAGTAACCCCCGCCATAGTGCACACGTGAAGCCGGTCCCTTGGGTGTGCACTATGGAGTAGAGTAGTTCACGGTCGGCTAACCGACCCGGTCGGTTAACCGACCGACCGGTATTTGGCCAAAAAAAACCGACCGAAAAACCGGTACAAAAAAACCGGGAAAACCGAAAACCGGGTACAGCAAAATTTCGGTTAATTTACGACAAAAAAAAACGAAAACCAGGTACAAGCCGGTTAACCGACCGAAAAAAACTGAAAAACCGTAACCGAAACCGGGTAGCCAAAATCCCGGTTAACCGAAAACCGGGTAAGGCCCAATTAACCGACCGTGAACTACTCTACTATGGAGGGAGTTGACTGTACCCCCAGCACTCGATTATACGTTAAAATTGATGCTTTATTTATTTTTAAAATAGCCCACACATTGCACAATGGTATTATTTTTACGAATAGACACAAAATCCGTCTTTAACTCGATTTTACTATAACCCCAGCACTCGATGTACTATACCCTCAGCAGCTCGAAAGCAGTACGAGACCACAACAAAATGTTAGACTTTTTCATTACCTTTATCAATTTTATTGTTTGTTTGTACAAAGTAATCCCATTGTGCAATGTCTGGGCTATTTTAAAGTGATAAAGTATTAATCTCAAAGTACAATCGAGTGCTCGGGGTATTCCGTAAATGTTCTAATAGAGCCCCCCCCCCCTTTCTAATAGAGCGCCCCTTTCTAATAGAGCCCCCTTCTTTTTTGACTAAGATTTCAGAGTTAGGGCCATTTTTGATTGACAATTTTCAGATTTTCGGGGGATCGAAAAATAGAGCCCCGAGGGCTCTATTAGAACATTTACGGTAGTAAAGTTTAGCCCAAAACTGTTGGATTACACGTCGGATTCATGTTCAGCGTAGTCGATTTGCTTATAAAACCACTATTTTGTAAGGGTAATCCTTTTTCTTGGGGCAAATATACCTTTTGTGGGACAAATTTTACTCTTTTTCGGGCCAAATTTTTATTTTGACTGATTTTATTTAATTTTCTTATGTTTTTTCAAAAATGATAACACTATCATGTAGCACTACGACTCTTGTTTCTAATTAGGTATTATTTATTACAACATGTTTGCAAAATGTAGCACAAAAGTTGCAAGTATGAAGCGAGTCACAAAAAATAATTTAGTTCATAATTTCACCTTTTCGTGCTACATTTTGCAAAGTTGATGCAACAACTGATACCACATTGGAAAATAAAGTGGTAGAGCTACATGATGGTGTTATCACCTTCGAAAGAAGATGAGAAAATTGAAATAAGATCAGTTAAAATGAAAATTTGCCCCTAAAAAGAGTAAAATTTGCCAAAAAAAAAGTATATTTGCTCTAAGAAAAAGGATTTCCCTAAAAAGGTGTGTAAAACTGCAGAAGTACATAAATTTCAGAAATAAAATTGATGTGATAATCCTTCACTTTCATATAGCTTTTTTTTAACGGATTCGTGTTCAAAAAATTCAAAAGACACCGTGCAATTTCAAATTTAAAAAAATATCGAAAATTTCAATTTAAATGTTTTTTCTTGAGTGGATTCCAGATCACAGTGAGTTCTTACAAAAGGATACCGTATTTTCTCTATTAAACCCACATGGGGGATTATTTTTCAACCCTAAAAAATCAGAAAAGTTTGAGGTCGATTTCGAGATTTTTAGGTACTCAACCAAAATCTGAAAATTGGGATCAGGAGTGCTCGTGCTAATCAAGAAAACGCAAAAACAGATTTGCAAAATGTCTGCTCTAGGCTGAGATATAAGCAGGGTGGCCATAATGTCCCCTTTAGGGGCAAATGCCCCCTTTTTCGAAATTTTTGCCCCCTTTTTATTTGACAAAAGGGGCATTAAATAGCAAAATAAGAGTAAACATTTTACTTGAACGAGAGATTTTACTTGTTGTGCTTGCCACCTTTTCTTGTTTTCGTTTTCTTATTGTATTTTGTGAATGGCTTTGATAATCAGTCTTCCAGTTATTGGATATTTTTTACCATGGCCAAGCGAGCGATTTCTGATATACGAGGCTTCTTCAAGCAATCGCGGGCTCATGATCAAGTAGCGCCGGAGAATGACCACGTTCAGCAGCTTTCCGATGAAGAGGTTGTCCAGCAGTTCTCGGATGAAATGGACGATGAGCAATATCAGGATCAGGTTTGCTATGTTATTAGTAATAACTTATTACCATGATCATTAATGTTATCCAAACTTTACTTTCAGCAAACAGACGTAAGAAAAAATGATGCCCACTTTTTAAAATTTTTTTACTTATAAATGCCCCCTTTTCCAAAAAGTGATATGGCCACCCTGAAAATAAGGTCCATATGGTGGGGATTATTAGAGAGTGGGGATTAATAGAGAAAATACGGTAATCCTTTTTCTTGGGGCAAATATACTTTTTTTGGCAAGTTTTACTCTTTTTTGGGACAAATTTCATTTTGACTGATGTTATTTAATTTTCTCATCTTCTTCGAAAGTGATAACACCATCATGTAGCTCTACCACTCTATTTTCCAATGTGGTATCAGTTGTTGCATCATCTTTGTAAAATGTAGCACGAAAAGGTGAAAGTATGAAACAAATTGTTTTTGTGACTCGCTTCATACTTGCAAATTTTTGTGCTACATTTTAAATAACTAATAATAATAACTATAATAAATAACACCTAATTAGAAACAAGAGTCGTAGGGCTACATGATCGTGTTATCATTTTGAAAAAACATAAGAAAATTAAATAAAATCAGTCAAAAGAAAAATTTGCCCCAAAAAAGAGTAAAATTTGCCCTAAAAGTATATTTGCCCAAGAAAAAGATTACCCCTTTTTATTATTTGATATTTTGCCGTTAGGGAAATGTTCTATTCGACTTTATCTAACCATAAACTTTTCCAAATGAGTCATTTGAACTGATTTTTCTATATTCCTGGTCACATTTGTGTCATTAATTTTAAGCCTTTCGAAACGACTAAAGCCCTCGGTTTAGTAATTCGCCACTGCATATAGCATACGTATAATTTAGGGGTTTTGATCTGCTGAATCAACAAAAATCCAAACCTTAGAAACTGCACGATGAATTGGTGGATAGGCTCTAGCACTTCATCAACCGGATTGAAGTTGGGATCTGAACAAAAGAAAATAGACAATGTATTTAGCTTTCGGCTCAAAAAAACTAGATAAGCAGCTAAAAATGGCCAGTTTATATTGTTGCTAAAAAAATCGGAAGAATTTTCGACCCTACTATAGAATACCAAACTCTTCATTAGTCACAACTTCCGTACGCTGGCCTACCCCAAGCCTAAGGGCTAAGCCTAAACTTGTTGTTTGCAAGGGTAGTTACAGCGATTTTTAAGGTCGGATTTTGGGGGGGGGGTATTCTATAGTAGCGCCGAATTTTCTATTTCAGGTCAAAATTAATAAACATTAATTAAATTTCCCGTTGCATTCAGGCGTAAATAAATCCAAAAACTCACTGGTCTTCTCATCTTTGTAAGCCTGTACTGTCACAGCATGCATCATAGTCCTAAAAAAAGGTTTTGACAATTTTTTAAATAAAAAATAAAGCACCAACCACAATCCACAAGTGTATCCACGCAGGTAGGGTTTGGAGCCTCGGCAGGCGAGGTAGCTGAAATCAGTGTTTTAAATGTCAATTTTTTTATTTTAAAGCTGGTTGTAAGTGGATAGTCTCTTAAAGCAGGAACATACCCCGGTAATTGGATTTTGGTTATATTGCTATTTTGCTAAACGTCTTATTGAAGCTAGTGCATTCGTACGGGTGGAATACACCAGTTTGTTTGTTACTTTTTTCGGACTAATTTGGGCTCAAACTTTCGAGTTTTCAAATCGAGGGAATGTAATGTTGAATTGGGCACTGATGGGGGTAACCACCCCTCCCCCTCGAGGTGTTCAGTGTGTGTACCCAATTTAAAGTTTAGGTCGGTTGAATGGCTGTTTAGTATATCATTTTAGGAAAGTCATAATGGTGAGTGATACCCCAACTCTTTTTTTCAAATGGCAATCCGCATTTGAAGAGCCAAATCCTTTTTTAAAGCTACATGTAAAAAAGTACATGGTTTCTGCATCTATTTTTACAATTCTAAACACTAGAGCCCATAGAAAACCCTTAATTTAACCTTGAATTTGATGGCAGTGGATGTCCTAGCTCATTTTGGAACTCCTCCACTTTACTAAGCCATTTCTCCGCAGGTATAGCCACTTCCTGGGCCTTGACCCACTCGTCCAGCCGGTAGAACAGTCGTCTTGTGGGTGCTGAGCCTGGGAAATACTTCCGCAGTAATTTCATCCAGTTCTTAAGGGCTGATAGTTCTTTTCACTACAATAGATTGAGATTAGAACTCTAAGTTTGACACAGCGGTCAAAAACCTGATAGCAGACTTCCTGGGCACCTCCTGGGTCAACATGTACAACAAAGCTGTGGTTAAGTCGAGATATTGCACTTCAAATTGATTCCACTCTTTTTCTTGTAGAACGCGCTCATGTATTGGTAATTTGTGCAGGGCCGTCAACTAAATTTTTTTGAAATACGAATTATTTGGTATAATTTTTAATATCTTTATATAGTATTTAGGGCGAGGGTGTCTGCATTTGAAGAGCGTCTGTCCGTCGCCATTTTGATTTCGGAGGCCGAAAAAGCGGTCGGAGATAGAAAAATGATTTTGTCGCTAATTCTGTCCTGTTCTCTAAAATGTCAGCTTTCGTTTAAAAAAAGATCATCTAAAAGTACGCGTTCTAAGAGGGGAATATGCCCATTTTTATAAAAACTATAGTGTTTGGGACAGGGAGGGGTCATCTTTTTTGACTTTGGAGGTCAAAAAAGGTCATAGACGACAAAAAATCATTTTGTCGCCAGTTCTGTCGTGTTTCCTAGAATATCAGCTTTTTAAAAAATGTCAAAAAATGTGCGTTTCAAAAGGGACGTATGCCTACTTTTATGAAAGTTATTTTTTATTGAAAATTTTTGATTGTACTTCACAATGTTTTTGGGTTTGAAATCAACATAATTATTTTTTAAAATTTAGATACTTTTAGCGAAAAAAGACTCGCTAAAGTCTTGACTAACTTTTGATGCAACGTTTGCACGAATATTGTGTTCGAGAATATCGATTTTATATACTCTCAGAAAGAAGGAAGACACGGTCTAATCTGTGATCTAACAGTTGTATACAGGGTGTATCACAAAAGCTGGTGCAAAAACGGTAAAGCATTCAAATTCCAAATTTCAAAGCGATTTTGAAAATAACTGTTTTTTTATCCACTCCTTTGCAATGTTTTTCATCGAAAATAATATTCTTAGCGTGTTTGAGTCTCATGATGAATTTAGCATAGTAAAGAGTGTGAGTACTCTAAGCATAGATCCTTTCTCAAACCCAGCAAGTAACAGAACAGAAAAAACTATATATTGGGAAAGACCTATTTATGGCTGGAATCAAAATTTAACCCTGTGGAAATTTCCTAAAAGATCGAAAATCGGGCGGGCAGTAGGTTACGTACACAAAATTTTTAAAATTGCACCAGTTTTTGTGATACACCCAGTGTTCTCGAAACTCACATTCACACTCACACTCACCTCACAGTGAGCCTCACATCTCACATCACACCTAAACTCACACTCACAGTGACACTCACACTTGATGTGAGTGTGAGTTGACAAAAATTCACACTCACATGAGGTGTGAGTGTGACTGTGAGTGTGAGTTTAGGTGTGATGTGAGTGTGAGGCTCACTGTGAGGTGAGTGTGAGTGTGATGTTTTTCGGTGTGAGACTCACTGTGAGGTAAGTGTGAGTTTAAACTGTAGTCTCACTGTGAAATTCGAAATTTGCTATGAGTTTATGAATCTTAGGCTGACTAGCTGCTCAGAGTACTTTTTGTGTACCATTTTGGCTTTAATTTATTTCACGTCTTTTTAAGTTGATCTTTTGTTCATAGATGTCGTCGCTCAACTCTGAAGGATCGCAAAGCGCAAGTGCTAAAAAGCGTCGTCATGAACCGATTTGGGACAACTTTCGCAAAACAGTGGAGGCCAATGGCGAAATAAAATGGAAGTGCACCGAATGTAGAGATGTAATTTTTGTTGTCGTAGGTTTGGCTAATCATTGTTTCTTCAGCAACTTAGCAACCATAAAACATCGGTTTCTCGGCACTGGGAGTCCAAGCACAAGGATAAGCAGCAAGCAGCGGTGAAAATTGGATCAAGAATTCCTGAAGGTGACATTATGTCTAAAAAAGGTGAGGATTCAACATTTTTAGTACGAATATGATATACTATCTTAGATCTGTACAAATACAAAATGCTCTATCGGATGTTGTTGCAATTCCATGCTTGTCAATAAACTTGTTGAGGCATCCTTTGTTTCAGAGACTCTTCCATGCATTGAACTCAAAGATTCAGGTATTTTCGCGTCTGACTTGTTCCATAATTGTTTGTCTTCAGATCCCAACTAGCTTCTGCACATTGAAAGGTCTGCTCAATGATCGCTGTGAAAAAGTGCAAATGCAACTAAAAGCTGATTATAAGAAGATGCCTCAGAGATGCTCGATTACTTGCGACGTGTGGGCGGACAAGGGATTGAACAATTCTTATCTTGGTAACATTTTCATTTTCAAAGCGTGGAAGATGTTAGACTTTTTCGTGCGTTAAGGAGTGACACTTCATTATTGTGACCAGTCAGCTGTTCTCAGACGAGTTTTTCTTAGCCTCAGCAAGCTGACCAGCTCCCATTCAGAAGATTTGATCCGACGTTAAACAGAAATTATTCTCGACAACTACCGCGTTCTTCTGCGAAAGGTCTTCAAGGTGGTCACAGATGGTGGTAGCAATATGGTCAAGGGTTTTCGAGATATTATTTCAAGTAAGATTCAATATGATGTTGAAAAAGTTATAAAAGTTATTAGTTGATGTGTGTCTTCAATGCTCGATGAAGGAGAGTGCGGAAATGACGAAGAAGATGAAGAAGAGTACCAGTGCAATAATTCCCTTGATCTAAGTATCCAGTAGGTTACAAGACTTAAGAATTTTCATTACGAATCGATTCACCTTAGGTCCGCTTTTCCCTACGTATTGGCTGTTTTGCACACTCTCTTCAGTTGGTGATAATGTCGATGTTCAAGAAGAATTTTGCTACTCATTCTGGCTATCAAACTTTTTGTGCTCTCACCAATCAATTCAGACACTCGACAACTGCAAGAAGGTACAGTCAAACCTCGATAATCCGCCACCCCGCTAAACCGCCACCCTCGATAAACCGCCACCCTCGATAAGCCCGATTTGGTTGGCCGTCAGAGAAACTCAACAAAGTTTACCCCGCTAAACCGCCACCTCGATAATCCGCCACCCTCGGATCGGTCCCATGGGGTGGCGGATTATCGAGGTTTGACTGTATGTCTTTTAGTGTGATAAGTCAGCTGTCCGTAACTTCAACTGTATTCCAGGAGCTAAAAAACGCTTGCGGAAAGCAAATCCTGCTTTCCTCTAGTACCAGATGGGCATCGCAAATAGTGGCAATTCGTCGATTTTTGGAAGTCAAAGAATACCTGTCCGAAATAGCTAAGTCAAAGAATTGGGAATATCCTACAGAGTCAGAAATAGAAGTAAGTTCCGAAACAGTTTTTTTCACGTGATAAAAACAAGGTTTAAGTTTTTGCAAGACTCGTATAACTTGATGAAGATATTTGTGGATGTCTTGCGACGAGTCCAGTGTGAGAAAACTGTAACCATTTCTCGTTGCTATGGCTACTTAAAAGCGATTTACAAGTCCGTGGAAAAATTGAAGGTTATTTCTTCTTCCGTGGTGCTTCCGGTGCTTAACGTATTAATATAAAGCAGTAACTCTCGGCCTGAAATCGCTCTACAACTCAAAGTTCTTCTCGATTCTCGGTTTGATCATATTATCAACAGTGAGTCTTCCAAGTTCGATCCTATTTTCTTTGTGGCAACTGCGCTTGATCCGAACACTGCAAGTATTATGAGTGAGCAAGATTACAGAACGGCTGTGATTTGTATACAAAATATGGTGATTTTTACTGGCACAACTCAATATTCTCATTGCCTTTTAGGTCAACATCGAAAATATCACACTTGAACAACAACCAGAAGGGAGGTGCCGTTTGAACTCAACATTAGATCAGCTGCTGGGAGAAGTTGCCACGGAAAGCCGTAATTCTGGATTAAATAGTGGCCGAATTTCTGCAAATTCTTTTCTGGATCAAATGCTCAATCGTGTGCGCAGTGCAACTACAGTCGGGCGGGATTCAATTGACGCTTTGAAGTATTGGTCATCATTTATGGATACGGTAAGCAATGTTTTCAAACAACTTAGGTAATTGTGGACTGGTATTTGAGGACGCAAGAGCGATTGCCATCTTCGCTTTGGAGGTTTTAACTATTCCGGCTACAAGTGCACCTATCTAGCGTATCTTTTCTCAGGCGGGTCTGGCAACAACAGCTCACAGAAACAAAACATCCTTCGATTTATTAAATTCACAGCTTGTTGTTTACTGTAATAGCTTTTGTCACGACGTTTGATATTGTATGAGATAAATCAATAAAATCTGGTTGCTTATCTTATTCATCCGGCTTTTAAAGGTATTGTGGCTTTTCCTTTAGGTTTTTGGCTTGTGTTCAGACACAGAGCAGGTTAACGTAAATTATTACGTACTCTAAAATGTTTCTCGGCAACTTTGAGTTTGTCCTAGCATTAAGAATAGCCTGCGAGTAGGCACAAATCGAAAATGACACAAAAGATACAAAATTTCAAAAAGTGCACGGAGAAAAGAGTCTGAGTGATGATAGCAGACAGAGGATCGTAAACTCACAGCAAATTTCGAATTTCACAGTGAGACTACAGTTTAAACTCACACTCACCTCACAGTGAGTCTCACACCGAGAAACATCACACTCACACTCACCTCACAGTGAGCCTCACACTCACATCACACCTAAACTCACACTCACAGTCACACTCACACCTCATGTGAGTGTGAATTTTTGTCAAACTCACACTCACATCAAGTGTGAGTGTGACTGTGAGGGTGTGACGTGAGATCACACTGTGAGTGTGAGTGTGAATGTGAGTTTCGAAAACACTGGATACACCCTGTATGATGCAGTTTTTTGCGCTCGATCACGTGGTATTTTTATTTTCTGGAAATGTTTTGTGAAATTTTTGAGCCAAATCCTTTTTTGAATTTTGTACTGAAAATGTCCTGTGAAACAAAGCCATAACCACCTGAATTTTCGTCCAAAAGACCCTGGTTTTTGGGTGTAATTATTTTGCCTTGAATATTGGGAGATTTGCTTGCTGTCTTGTGAGTCTTCGCACTAATGCTGTCGCATTTTTCACGCTGAGCATTTTGATATATTGCACTCTCACTTTTCTTCAAAAAGTCAACCAGGAATATGCCAAAACCAGGAACCCTTAAAGGACCATAGTCGTCGCCGACAACGAGAATTTCGAATATTTGAATTGGACAAAGCTTTTTTTTGCATCTGAAACACTTTTTTCTGCATCTATTTTTTTTGCAGCTAAAAGACTTTTTTGCATCTAAAAGACTTTTTTTGCAGCTAATCGACTTTTCTGCAGCTAAAAGACTTTTTTTGCAGCTATTTTTCAATTGAAAATCTGCTTATTTTATGCCTGCATTGTTGTTTTTAGCAAGGATTATTATACAGTTGAAGAGAGGAGGGTACGAATCATATTTTGAATTCTCGGTTCAAATCCCCTTGGGTGTGCACCCTATTTTTTACTCTACTTTTGATGTTTTTGGCACAATTTTGTTATTAAAAGGTTGCTCAGGCTCTTGGATATCCAACTAACCATCTGCACAGGGTTTCATAAGTTACTGGAGCTTACTTACAAGCCATGACCTCGCTTAGGCCTTCGTTTTATCCGAAAATCCATAATTTTTGTGTTCAAGGTATCTTAGTGTCGGGCTCGAGTTCATCCAGTGCGAACAAACATAAACTGGGAATGAAGCTGTGGTAGTAGGCTTCCGGTACAGGCTTATTTAAAAGTTAATATCACATTTCAAGAAGTTAACAAAATCGGTAGCAAAGGATGTGAGGAATACAAAACTGGCTTCTAGTGAATGGCTAATTTCTATAATTTCTACAGTCGAGTCTCGATATAACGCGACCCTCGGGACCGTAAAATGTCGCGGTATATCAGGGTCGCGTTATATCGAAGGTAAATTTGACTGACTTCCTTTTGCTGGGATCATTTGGAGGGTTATATCAAGGATCGCGTTATATCGGGGTCGCGTTATATCGCGGCTCGACTGTACTAATTTCTATCTTGTTCTCCATGAAATTCTGACTCTAGAGAGTCAATAAACCCGTTGATAATTAAATAAAATCGGTGGAGGCTCATGTCATATAAAAATAAGTACGCATCATTTCGACTGGTTTCCCTTATCTTGATGCTCATTTGCACAAAATCGCAAAATCAAGGTAGTTGCTGACAGCAAATCAGTGCTGGAAATGACATCAATCGATTGCTGGATACTTTTTGGGATTAGAGGTGGGTTAACTCACTAAAATTTAGTAAAAAATAGGGTGTGCACCGAAGGGGATTTTAACCCGAGAGTTCAAAATATGATTCGTACCCCTCCTCTCATAATCCTTGCTAAAAACCAACAATGCAGGCATAAAATAAGAAGATTTTCAATTAAAAAATAGCTGCAAAAAAGTCTTTTAGCTGCAGAAAAAAGTCTTTTAGCTTCAAATAAAAGTCGATTAGCTGCAAAAAAAGTCTTTTAGATGCAGAAAAAAGTCTTTTAGCTGCAAAAAAAATTAGATGCAAAAAAAAGTCTTTTAGCTGCAGAAAAAAGTCTTTTAGCTTCAAATAAAAGTCGATTAGCTGCAAAAAAGTCTTTTAGCTGCAAAAAAAAATTAGATGCAAAAAAGTCTTTTAGCTGCAAAGAAAAAGCTTTGTCCGTGTGAATTCGCGCGGGACAGTTCTCTTTCGTCTCTCATTGTACTCTTTTGAGTCATTCGAAGCAAGTCAAAAGTACAGCGCTAGACGAAAGAGAGCTGTCCCACGCGAATTCAAACATTTGAAATTCTCGTTATCGGCGATGGGTATGGTCCTCTAAGGGTATGGTCCTCTAGGGTATGGTCCTCCATTTTTTCCCAAATTAATTTTCAAAAAAATTTGAATTTTTTATTTTTTGGGAACGTTGTATATAGGGGTAAAATCATTGGTTTTATTGTAAAAATGATATCAAAAATAGTGTTCTATCAGTAGAAAGAAGAGTTATGAGTCATCCTATTAGCATATGTTTATGCTTCTTTTTTCTCTTAGTTGATAAAGTTCTTTTAAAATACAGCTAGCTATTTTGAAGAAAGAAGGAAGGAAGTCACTTCCCCTTCATCATTTGATTTTGTACAACACTTTGTCGACAAATATATTATTTTTGCTAAAGTAAATTCGCCTAATATGGGAGAGCTGGTCAATATCTTCGAGTGTCTATCCTTGTTAGAGTCAGAGGATGTGGACGTGTGACGTGTCCCAAATTAGTCGGGTTCTTATGAATAATAGTTTATTGGTCAAAGCAAAGTTATAATATAATAATTAGAAGTGCAGAGTAGGGGTAATGAATGCGTAAAATGATTGGGCTAAAGGGTGCTTATAAAGGGAGTTGTTTGTGACAAAGACAGTGGCACATATCAGTGATAAGAGGGGCTCCCAGTCAGTCCACCCCTATACAATTAGTCCCTACTAGATAAAGACATGAGAAAGGTCAAAAGACCAACAAGAGTTCAATTACAGATCACCACATCTCTACCCCCATAGAATAAAATTAAAATCGATTTTTAAAATTTTTCTAGTTGTTTTCTTTGGAATCCTTCTCGTCTTGTTTTGGTGAGAAACAATCAGAGGAGCTACTGCTACTTGGTTCTTTTGGACTAGTATCCGTTAGTCTCGGAGCAAACTTTTCAGGTCCTCGTATTGCTGGTCGGGATTGACTTCTTTCATATCGTTGGGCCGGTCTCGACTGGCTACGGTAGGATGCTCTCTGATGCTGATGCGGGGAGCGAGATCGGCTTCTTCTGTGATACTGCCGGTGATCAAATTGTCTAGGTCTGTAGTCTTTCCGGGCAGCAAAGTGGTCTTGGTTATGACGAGCAGCTAAGGAAATTGAAAGTTGGGACACCTGCTCTTGCAAATTGGTGATGGATTTCTTCAGCGATTTGAGTTCCTGCTTTACTTTGTTCACATTTTTGTTGAGGTGCGCCAATTCCCGAGTGCTCATATTTGTGCAGTGGTTGTTGTTGAGTGATGATTGATGATATTTACAAGAAAGAAGTGCCATGGTTATATAGTGTGCTTTATTTACATTTGAGTGCCATTTTGATTGACTAATCTTCCTCAGTGCCTCCTGCACCTAACCGAAAAATTTCGCTGCTGTCTTTGATGGTTATCTCTCCACTCTCCATCCTGACAAATAACGCTCCATTTGTTGTTGAGCCAATAACCTCTCCCAGCTCAAATCTACCTTCCACTTCTACCGCAACCCAATTCAGGATTATTCCTTCATCATGTTGATAAGAAGACTGCACTGCCTGTTGTTCGGTGTTTCCTTCTTCTTCTGCAGCTCTCAAAATCTTTGCCTCATGATTGTGTCGAGTAGATTCACGTCTAATATTCAATTGGTCTATGTGCGCTGTTCTTTCTTCTCCATTTTCTAGTTTAACCCGGTACATTCTATTTCCTTGGAGTCCTATTATTACTCCTGGTATCCATTTTGCTCGATTGTGAACTTGCCGAAAATTCCTGACCCACACTAAATCACCGATCCCGAACTGTTTCACAGTTTGTTTGCTTATTCCATGTAGAGGTGAGATATTTTGGCTTTGAAATTCCACCTGAATTGCCTCTATTGGAGTTCGAATTTCTCTTTTAAGGAACCGGCTTGCAGGAGATTCTCCAGTCGTTGAATGAGGGATTGCGCGATAATCTTGAAGGAAGATGAGCGTAGCCTCTTTTGGGTCCATTCCGGAGTGAGAAATTTTGGTAACTGATTTCTTAAAGGATTGTACCATCCTCTCCGCGAGCCCGTTGCTGGAAGGGTGATAAGTTGCCGAGGTCAAATGTTTAACGCCGTTGTTTTTCAGGAATAGCTCCATTTCGCCAGAAACTAGCTGTGTTCCATTGTCACTGACTATGAGCTTTGGACATCCGAAGAGGGCGAAGATTTTGCTGAGTACTTTCTTGGTGGCTTCTGAGGTAGTACTTTTCATGGGTTCGACAAATGGGTACTTAGAGTAAGCATCTACAATAACTAACCACGTGTAGCCAAAAATGGTCCGGCAAAGTCTATGTGAACTCGCTCAAATGGCATTTCTGCTTGCGGCCATTTATGGTCGGGCATAGTTTTCCTTGGTTCCGGGCTATAACTGCTACATATTACGCAGACTGCTACATGCTCTTTGATGTCTTGCAGCATTTTGGCCACCAAAATAGTCTTTTGCCTTTGTTTGAAGTTTTCGTTACTCCCATATGAGCTTTATGAAGCATGCGCAAAACTTTTCCTTGTAAATTTTCAGGGACGACTAGCTTAAAATTATTTTTTACAACAACTCCTCTTTCTATTGTGAGATGTGCTCGATTGCTGTACATTTCAGACATTTCCTGTTCATGGTCGTCGTAAAATGATGTCCACCCATCTTGAACGAATTGTATTAATTTGCTCATCTTTAAATCCTTGGTGCATGCTTCTTTGAAGTCGGCAAATGAAATGCTTTCTTCTTCATTGCTGTATAGAACATAGGGCGATTCTTCAAGCTTGTCTTGCTGCGGAACTTGTTGCCATGGTATCACCACTCGGGATAATGCGTCCGCAATTTTGTTTGCTTTTCCTTCCACATAGGCTACTTTAGGGTCTAGTTCTTGTAACTGAAGCAGCCATCTATTGAGTTTAGCGTTGCTACTTGCTTTGCTGAAGAGGAATGTAAGTGGTCTATGGTCCGTATGAATGGTCAGATCGGCGCTATAAATCAGGTGTTTGAACGCGTTCACCGAGTAGATTATAGCTGCTAGTTCACCATGAGTAGCTGGTAGTCGATTTTCGGAGTCAGAGAGAGCACGAGAGCAATAGGCTACTGCATGCAAGCCACTTTCATTCGTCTCAGCCTGCATAAGAGCTCCTGCGTATGCAATGTTTGAAGCATCACAAAACAGATGAAACGGAGCAAAGAAGTTAGGAGGTCGAAGACACGGAGCAGCAGCTAGCTTAGAGCGAAGGTATTCAAATGCACTTTGTTGAGCCTCATTCCAATAAAATTCTGGTGATTTGCCACGTAGCATACTGGAAATTGGATAAGCCAGAGCTGCGTATTCAGGAATAAAACGTCTGAAAAAGGAAGTCAGACCAAGAAAACGTTTGACATCTTCTAGTTTGGTTGGAGCTGGAAACGCTCTAATGACTTCAATATTTTGGTAAGATGGCTGAAATCCCCTCCTGGAGAGTATGTGTCCAAGAAAGACTACTTGATGCTGTCCAAACACGCATTTTGATGGCTTTAACTTGAGTCCTGAATTTCGTAAACGCTCGAAAATTCTTTCCAAGGTTTTCAGATGCTCCTCTGCAGTTTGTGTGTAGACCAGAACATCGTCCATATATATGGCTACATTTTTCTACCCCCTCTAATACCTTTGCCATCGTTCGCTGGAAAATGGCCGGGGCGTTTTTCAAGCCAAATGGAAGTTTTTTCATTTGGTAGATTCCGTGCTCCGTGATGACTCCACATTTTCGGCTACTTTCTTCGTCCAATGGGATTTGCCAAAAGCCACTGGCTAAATCAAGAGTCGTGTACCACGAGAATCCTGCTGTCTGGTCAATTATCTCTGCATCCTAGGAAGTGGATAGGGATCTACCTCAGTTATTTTATTGAGTGGACGAAAATCAATGCAAGGACGAAGTGATCCGTCTTTTTTCGGCACCACTACAACACTAGATACCCATGGAGTCGTACTTGGAATCATTACTCCCGCTCTGAGCATTTTGTCAATATGTTTGTTGAGCTCTACTTTAAATTTGTCGGGTACTCTGTAGGGCTTGCTAGTACATGGTACGTCTGTCAGTGTTCGAATAGTAGGAGCAGTAATTCTGCATTCTCCTAGGTCATAGTCACTCCATGAAAAACAGTCAGCAAATTTGCTCAGAAGACTTTTGAAGGTGCTGTAGATTGGTTCACGAAGATCCGTATGTGACAAGTCAACTTCAGCTTGTATTTGCTCTTCTATTCCTACGAAAACTCCTGCCTCTTGATGTTGCTGTCGTTTTGGAATTAATTCTTGGGTTTGCAAATCTAACAAAAATGGTAAGTCTTTCAAGGACTCTTTTCCTAACAACAAATCATAACTCTTGCCGCATCCTCCTATATCTTCTTCAAAGAGATGACTATTAGACGGTACATATTCTCCCTGAATTTCAATGTCGATTGGTCCTCTTCCAGTGGGGTAGATAGCTTCATTGCCGATGCCGAGTATTTTTCCAATAAGAGGTGGTTCTACAGACTCTAAACCATATCTTTTGAAGTCGTAGGTCCGCCACATGAAACTATAGCTCAGTGTCTAAAAGAAATCGTGCTGGTTTTGATTCAATCTCCCATGAACAATAAAACTCATGTTGAGTGCTTCAGCAACAAGCACGGATGCAGTATTTTCCGAAGCCCATCTTTCTCTTATTGGTACGTTTAGCGATCTACTTCTTGAGCAGGCCTAGGAGCATGTATCTCTCGATGCTGATTGTCTACTCTTGTGACCGTAGAGTATTGCCTTCTTCGTGTAAAGCGTTTTTTCATCTTCTTGCCAGTTTTTAGAGCGTTAAGCCCATATTAAGATATTTAAGCCACTCTAGCAGCTGCGGTGGAACTATGATTTGCTAACCACAAAGGCTGTTATATACGAACAGCAAGCAAATGTCCAGACTTGAGCTATTGTAGCAACCCCTCCATGTAGAAATGAAAAAAGTCCCGCTCCGACAATATTTCCAGCCAATTTGAGGGTTTTATGTGCGCGATCATGATCCAAACTTCTCCAGTAGATGCCAGTCGGAAAATTTCCTGGTTAATTGTTGCAGCTTCTATTGTTTCAGCAAAATGTTCAGGAGAATAAAGCTCGGTTAGATTCGCCAGTACTGAGTTGTGAAAAATTGTAGGTGAGTTTGGTGCTTCTGGAAAATCGATGTTGCCAAATCTTGTAAGCTGATGAATTTCTTCTGCTTCAATATATCTCATTTCACCGGTTTGCTGGTCATACTGCTTCATCCGATTTTGCTCTTCTGGTAGGAGAATAATCCGGTGAGTTGCGCACGGCTTCTCCTTTGCGTCAGGTTTTATGATCATCGTTACAGGATCAATGAATCCACTGTGAATTCGTCCATTCAAGACGAAGTTTACTGGCAGCCTGTCGAAGCACTTTTCTTGCGTTTTAAAGTGGAAGTCATTAATACGTATTGGGAGACAAGGCCGAACTTCTAGCATATTTTCCGAAACCATCCGTGCAGATATTTTTGTGTTGTTTAGCATGTATCTGGCTAGAAGTGTTGGGTTAGCAATCGCTAACGTCATAGTAGATTCTGCTATCGTCTGCATACTGGCGCAAACATGTTGAACTGTAGTAGCGAACATTTTTTGAGTGCTTTGAAACTGAGACACGCTTAGAGCTGTCAACTGCGAGGCTAGTTGATTTGAGTAGATAAGACCAACTTTCTCCTTAGTGCCTTCTTGAGCTGATCTGCGATTTCTGGTCTGCTGTAAGGTTAGCTGGTATTCCAGTAAAGGGACTGCGAAACCTTGGTCTGCTAATAGCATTTCTTGTTGACAGCTTATTCTTTTAGTAGAATTAGTGAAAGATAAGGCGAAATCCTTGCTTTCTTTTAGCCAAATTCCACTAGAGAATGTGCCTATCCAAGCGTTAATTCGAATATATGGACATTGCTGAGTAACATCTGGAGTCCATAAGAGTGTGCCTTGCTCGCATCGGCAAGTTCCTTCCTGATAGCGACATTCAGTGCATGTTCCACTTGGAGTGTGAATGTGGTCAAGTCCAAAACGCGTAAAAACTACACTTTCATAAACGTAGCAGTTAGAAATGTGGTACGTAGTCCCCAATAGTCCACTAGGCACCAGTTCCAGTCAACATTGGTAGAGTGATTTGTTCCATGAAAATTAGTATGGTTTATCAGCTCACCTGCTGGGCTATGGTTCAAAGATTTCATTCGTTGACAAGTACTAGAAGCCACTTCCTTCTGCTTGACCTCTGTGTGCTCCCAGTGACCACCAAATATGCTGCGGCTTCGATGAATGTATGTATCAATACATCGGCAGATAGTGACTGATGTTTTGTACTGAACTGTATTTCGACGAAAAATATTCCACGTGGCAATTGATGGTTCGTCATTTACCATCGTATTTTTGGGCAGATTGGATCACCTGGAAGTCTCCAGAAAGATGTAGGCGCTTCGGGTAAACAAATCAAAGGTGGTGTGTGGACCGCAGAACTCACTCCAATAAGGCAGCAGAGAAGCAAAATTGAAGAAATAGATTGGGCCAAATTCCACTCTAGGTGATCGACTGGTACGTTCCCGAAACCGAACTTGATTAGTTGATGGAGCTGTGCGTACGAAGCTTGGGGATTGATCTCGACGAGAGCTGAAATTTCCTTGACCCGTTGCTGGTTCTTGTTTTGTTGAAAGTGGTTTGTCAGTGTGTAATTAGTCCTTTGGTTTTGGAACTTCTTTTTCCGGCAGTCCCTGATTACGTGGCCAATTTTCCCGCAGAAAAGCATGACCGCTGTCTATCCCGATTGTGCTGCTGGTAGCGGGGCTGACTATGGCTCCGTTCCAAAGAAAGTGCATCAACACGTCCCAACAATTCGGCAAGAGCAATATGAGGCTGCACCGAATTGCTGTGAGCGGGCATAGAAGTTCATAGTGTTCAGCTAATTCATATGCTGCAGTACTAGTATGTGGGCGCTGCTTTTTCACCTCAAACTGAATATCAGGGAGTAGCCGGTCCAAAATTCTTCGAGAAGGCGCTTTTGGATAGAAGCCTCATCCTCTCCGACAAGTGCTGCTCTGGCTATGGTGTTCAGACGATTGTAAAAGTGGAATACTTTCTCGCCAGGTGCCTGGCGGCAGATGCTCAACCCTTGCCGAGCAACAGTCTTTTGATTTGTGTTTTCAAATACATCTTTTAACGCTATGATAGCTTCCTCCAAGGTAGTAGCCGCAATTTTCCCAAACTCTTCTCTAGCACGACCAGCTAGACAAAATTTAAGACGGTTTAACTTTTGATTTTCAGTAAGTGCTGTCAATAGTCCAAGTGTATCTCGAAACTGCTCAATCCATTGACCAAAAGGCTTTGTTGGGCTGCCATCATATTTACTGATATTTGTAGCTGCAGCTAAAAATGGATCACCGGAAAGAACTCTTCCCGTAGTTGGAGGTAGGTTTTGCAATTTTTCTTTCTGTTTTGTCTGCAGATCTCAAATCTAGTGTCTAATTCATTTTCTAGCTTTTCCAATCTATTAGCTACCTCGGTATTCACATTCTCAATCCAGGTCGCCAGAGTTGCGAACTCTTTTCGTGTGGTGTCAACTAGCTCAGTCATTTCGCGAGAGTCTCGTGCTATTGCTTGCTCAAAAGATCTGAGTTGTGTTAAGAGCGTCGCATGTGCACGAAGCTCAACGTTCGAGAAATGAACTGGGTCAAAGTCAGACATGATGGGCGGTTCAAGTATTTATGAACCAGCTTGCACCTATCGGGGATTGAGACAGCTTTCTGTTGTTACTGTCGTGTAGTAGGGTAGTCGACGACTGAGCAATGCTTCGAAGTCGTTAATCACGTAGGCAGCTAGGAAGCACAATTGCTTGACCTCTAAATCGTCCGCTTATGGTCACCAGCAGTACGGAGCCTATGTCGTCTACTAAGGGCACTGTCTGTTGATTATGCTTGAGTCTGCTTGGGCGTCCCCGAGTGGCTCACAGCTTAGAAATCAATAGGTTCTGTTCTCCGATGGAGTTGTCGACTGCGCCACTGACGTGTCCCAATTATAGTCGGGTTCTTATGAATAATAGTTTATTGGTCAAAGCAAAGTTATAATATAATAATTAGAAGTGCAGAGTAGGGGTAATGAATGCGTAAAATGATTGGGCTAAAGGGTGCTTATAAAGGGAGTTGTTTGTGACAAAGACAGTGGCACATATCAGTGATAAGAGGGGCTCCCAGTCAGTCCACCCCTATACAATTAGTCCCTACTAGATAAAGACATGAGAAAGGTCAAAAGACCAACAAGAGTTCAATTACA
The DNA here is from genome assembly GCA_004194705.1 of Ditylenchus dipsaci. Lineage (NCBI taxonomy): Eukaryota > Metazoa > Nematoda > Chromadorea > Rhabditida > Anguinidae > Ditylenchus > Ditylenchus dipsaci. The sequence goes on along the minus strand of SADC01000870.1, from coordinate 95,412 downwards.
GATCACCACAACGTGGAACAAATGGAGATTGTTGCGATCCCTCCGGAAGCACACGACTCTGATGAGGAAGCCCTGGAGGTTGAAGAAGTAGAAGTGGGCGATGAGGAGGAGAGTGTTGATGAGGTAGTGTGGTGAAGAAGCTATGCTCAGTTCTCCTAAATGACAACCACTTCACTATTTACGGCGACAGATTCTTCTCCTCCATCAAGTTGGCGTGTGAACTAAAAAGACTGGGGATTGGATACACTAGAACTGTGAATGCATCTCGCACTGAAAAATGTCCACTGAGTGACGTGGCAAAGCAGCCAAGAGGGTACTGCGAGTATCAGATGGATGAGTCTTCTGGTAATACTGCCATAATAATTTTTTATTTATTACTTTAGTGAATTCAGGGTCCTTGTGCTTGCGTGGAACGACAACCGGCCAGTTATCATGTTGACAACCATCGACGACCTGGACCCAATGCATTCCGTAAGCCGTTGGTCGGCCAAGGAAAAGAAAAGGATCCAGATCGAGCACCCAAACACTGTAGCCTGCTACAACAAACACATGGGTGGTGTGGACAGAATGGACCAAAATATCAATAACCATAGGGTTCTATTGGCTCCACGAAGTGGTGATGGTCGTGCTTCTGCTTTGGAGTAGATACTGCAGTGCACAACACCTAGCAGTTGTATAGAAAAGTCCACCCTAAGTGGGACTACCTCCAGTTTCGACGCTATGTTGCCACTTCCTATATGCAAATATATAGACCCGGCCGAAGATCATCCCAAGATAGAAAACTAACTTCTAAGCGAGTAAATGAGAGTATGCGGCTTGACGGGTACGATCATTGGAAAATAGCAAAATCTCATATTTTTCATTATCAAATGCTATTTTGACCACATTTTTATAATAAAACCGATACTTTTACCCCTGTATATGATGTTTAAAAAGAAAAAAATTTTTGAAATTTTTAGGTTAATTTTCATACCCGTGGAAAAAAGGGGTTAATATTTCAATACCAGAAAAAAGCTGATTTCGCTTCTTCTCCTGTATTTTCACAGTGGCTTTTGTCTAATTTTTGTGCTGATTTTTTGTTTTATCTTGTAACTCTTGAATTCCTCTATAATTATTGACTGAGCATCATGGAGTTAAACGGCGATATGACATGTTTTGAGCAGCTGGAGTGTAATTTGTCAAGTGAAAAACTTTTGCGCCAGATTAATTCACTGTTCACCAGCCTGAGAAAAAGAGTCAATCGTAGAGTCAATGGGTCAATCATAGAGTCAATCATAAATACCAATGGGTAAATATTTTGACGGACTTCATTATGCTCAAATTTGGACGAATTGCAATTTGGACGAACTGACTTTTGACGAATTGACTTTGGACGAACTGATTTTTGGACGAATTGGATTTTGGACAAATCGCCTTTGGACGAATTGAATTTTGGACGAACTGCAATTTGGACGAATTGACTTTGGGCGAACTGACTTTTGGATGAAATGCCATGGCAACCGAAAATTAAGTATAAAAATAAAAAATGATTGTATGTTGTAAAATTAAAAAAAAGCTGTCCATAATAAAAAGTATGGTTAAAATGCAGGACGGCGATAAAAAAAAATTAGGACGGCACGGTTCATATGCCTGTGAGGCGCCAGTCAATCTAGTATACAATATTACATAATAGGCAGCAACAAATAAATGGTTTAAAAAAAGCTTTAAAAAATGGTTTGAAATAATAAGCCAGTTTTGCTTAAGAAATAAAAAATTATAGTCATCCATAAAATAGGGTGTGGAATCAGGGTTTGCAGAGCTGTGGTAATATGGTCAAGACAATTGTTTTATGTAAGTCATATAGAAGAAAATCCGAAAAAGGCCAGAACGACACAATTTGTGGGATATTATGAGCATTTTATATAGGATGGGGGCTGTGTTTAGAGGGTTACGTCGCATATCCGATATCCATCTATTTTGTACTACCGATACCCTAAAAAATTGTCGCTTTTTTTTAATTTTTAGTTTGAAAAAACTAATTTTTTGCACAATTTCATCTAATTTCTTTTATGCAAATATCCGGTTAGCTTTAGCTAACCGGATATAGCCAATCCAATATATAGCAATAAATGAATAGCCAATAAAGGAATAGTCTTTTGCAAAAAGTTGCAATTTTAAAATATTCCACACACCTGTTTAACAGGTTCCTTGCTCAATAGTGTGTCCAGCTCCTCTTTCATCTCGATCCAGGTAATTTTTGAGCTAAAAATATCTCCAATTGCCATCAAATCATAATTTGATTGAATAACCCACTTAGAGGAATAGACCACTTCCTGCGGTTTCCGTTTGTTGAACACATGCATGGCCGGCAGTTGAACACCCCAAACTGAGTGGCTATTGGATGGCTGGGAAGCACAACCACCGCTTTGGCTCTGATGTCGGTGGCATAGTTAATCAGCATCTACATAAAAAGTACAGTTAACAATTATTAGACTTGGATTGAAGAGAAAAAATAGAAACCGAGTATCCATTATTGGCAGGCTCGTTCTCTACTATGACACAAAGTAGGGTTGCATGAGGATTTGCTGATGTCCACAATCTTAAAATGCAGAATGCATTTACTATATGATTTTTGAAAATAATGGACAGGCCTACCAGCCAAGGAAACGGTGCTGAAATATTATTGCTATTATTTGGAATAGGAAATGGGCTAATTTGGCTGGCACCCAGACATTGGCCGTTTAAAAAATAATTTGTCGCGCGACATTGCCATTATTTGGGAAAATGTCGCGCGACATTGGCCTTTTTTGGAATTTTTTATTCGAAATCATCACTTTTTAGGAATTTGTCGTGCCACATTAATTATTGTCTGGATTTCGGCATTGAAAATCTACAAATTCGAAAAAAAGTTAATGTCACGCAAAAAAAAATCGAAAAAATGGCCAATATCGCGCGACATTGTCCCAATAATGGCCAATGTCGCGCGACAAATTCTTTTTTAAATGGCCAATGTCTGGGTGCCATTTTGGCTGAAGTTCTAAACGCATCCCCTGCTTACATTTTGTGCAAACTAACTGTATTAATACAGTGTAGCACAGTGTAGTAATACAGTGTAGTGAATTGCAAATTTATATGGCAGTTTCATAGCAAATTCAGAAAACACCGTATAATTATGAATCAGCCCAATGTATATTAGTTCTTTTTTTTTGTTAAAGTTTGTTGTTATTTCTGTTGATGTTTTAATGAATGTTTTTATGCATGTTTACTGTCATTCGATTGCCTATATTGTCTTCTTCAAAATAAAAAAAGATTTCGTCGAAACACAGTCAAGTAAAAAGATATGAGCAAAACAAATCCCGGCAAAAATTTAGGCCATCCTGTATTAGGAAAACCGTTACTGGACGCTCTCCGATCAATAAGTGATACATGAAATGGTGAGAGTTTGAGTGCCTTAGTAGCTGTCACAGCAGAGGGATTTCGGTGGACGTTGGTCTTGGCTTCGATTCTCTTTTAAAGGACCATGCTTTTTTTGCGCGCAGCGATTGTCCCCCGCCAATTCAATTTTTTTCTTTATCGATGGATTTAAGTACGAATTTTTGACCCTAGTAGCTAACCTCCCCCATCGATTTTCACTCTTTTTACTTTAGTGAAAGTACCCAAATTTATGTCCCAGATCCCGGAAAATGAGGTCGGATGCTTGGGGGGGTATTCGCTACTAGCGCCGAATTTTTAACCTTGGTTTCTAACAAAACCATACCTAAAATTATTTTTGTTGGAAACCAAGTTTAAAAATCGGTACAAAAGTTAAATGATTAGGAAAAAATTTGAACTGGAGGCGGACAACCGCTGCGCGCAAAAACCATGGTCCTTCAAGGCTATGGTTTTTGTTGATTTTTACTAGTGGGAATATATTTCGGCGTTGCTCCTCCACTTTTTCGTCACACCTCCGATAAGCTGGCATCTCCGAAAAGCCAGCCACTTGTCCGGTATCCAGGATGCTGGCTTTTTGGAGCTGAACTGCATTGTGTTCTACAGTCAACTCCATCCATAGTGCACACTTAAGGGACCGGCGCCAGGTGTGCACTATGGCGGGGGTACACTATGGAGGGAGTTGACTGTTTTCTAATCAAATGCTTTTTGAACTTTTATTACAAAATCTTTTACCTTGGACTTAGCTCTAGCTTCGGCCATGTGAGTGGATGCCGGATATCGTAATCTGAAACGGGTATATACATAAATACATGACACAAATTCATCTAAACGCTTAAAAAAACAACCCTCTTTGGCATATGCCGCCAGAGTGGAAGAGAGTACAGACATGTCTTTTTTGTCCCCTCAAACTTGGTGGAATCCTTTTTGTCCTTACTGCTCGCTTTAAAGTACTGCAAAGGAAGTGATAAAGATCTGCCAAGTCTTGCACCCAAAAAGACTAAACCACCCTGAGTGTAGGGAAGGCATCGATTTCATGTTCACGACAAACTGGTGCATTCACTTCATCTGCACAATTTAATGCCGCAACAACCATTACACTTTTCCAGTTTTTGACCAATCTGAACCAGCATTATTAAACGGTGCTGATAATAATTTACAAGAATTGTCACTCGAATTGAATCATAAGGCTTGTGTGAACATTATTGTCATGTTCGTTTTTTACTACCTAAATTTTTCTGGACTCGTGCCCAAATGCCCTTGCTGTTGTCCCGTAAATTAAACGGATTTTCCGTCAGTTTTTTAATAAAATTTGGGCACCGGATAACCAGGCCTATCGGATAACCGATACCTTTCATGAAGTCTCTCGTTTTGTAAATATATACTCTATAAAGAAATAAGTCAGTAGAGTGGGTGGTGAAATAAATGGCTGCTAGCGTGATAATTTTTTCATCTGGTTTGATTTTACCGCTGGCTGGTTATTTACCTTTACCACGTTTTCTTAATAACTACCCTAAAGATCATAAAAAGCCTTTAAACATTGATTGAAAACAGTCAAAAAGTAAAATCGAACCAGAAAAAAAGAACTTTTCTACTGCACCAGTCATTCCACTGTTTTAGTGGCCTTGAACTGCAGTGGACTAAGCATCTGCGAAATGGCAAACTGTTGGTAGGAGCCAGGAAATTTGGAGGGTAAATCGACCATCGTGATCGATATTTAAACAGATATTATGGCCGAATTCAATGGGCAATTCTGGTGGGTCGCTAATTAGCTAAAAAAGCGGCTACCAGACAATTTGTAACATTTTTAGAATTTGTCGCGCTACATTTTCTAATATTTTTATGCGAACAACCGAATTCACTGAAATAATATTAGAAAACGTCGCGCGACAAATTCTACAAATATTAGAATTTGTGTGGTAGCCAAAAAGATGAGCTTACGTGGCGAAACGGACAAAATGTGGAGCATAATCAATACAATGGCCACACAACTTGAATAGAACTCCACTAGAAAGGCAGTGGGCTGAAATTAACAAAAAGATTTACCAATAATTTCAGCCTAAATAACAGCAATCGCCTTAGTGGAAAACGAAAAGTTAACTTCAATTTTCATCGACCAACCGCTACCAGACAATTTCTAATATTTTAGAATTTGTCGCGCGACATTTCTAATATTTTTCGGTAAATTCGGTTGTTTTGTCCCGAATTTACCGAAAAATATTAAAAATGTCGCGCGACAAATTCTAAAAATATTAGAAATTGTCTGGTAGCCCGACCAACCTTATTGTAAACTGTGGAATTGAAATTGTTGACATCCAGTTCGAGTATTTGTCTCCATCTTTATACAAAGACTTTTCATTTGCTTGGCACACTTCAAGCACAGCCAATAATAGCAGGATAAAATTGAAAAAATGATATGTGGTGACGGAACTTTTCCGCCTCATAGTTGTTAACAGATATGTGAGCATGATTCGTGGCTAAAATCTCACTTTATTTTTTTTATTTTTAAAAACTTATCCACCAACCTTATAGAAAACGAAGAAAGAAAACGCACACTATTAATTTAATAAGTGATGCTTGGAATTTTAATTGTCCACTATGCCAGCATCAGCAGTAGTAGTATTGCCAAAATTATGCAGCTACCTAGCGAAAATCCATAAGCTGAAATAGAAAAATCAGGTAATTCGGGCTTATTTATGTGAAATAACATGTTATTGGTAGAGAAGAGTTGGAATAATTTATTAGAGCTCGCGAAGTAATCTTAGAAATACGCACAAAAGAAAACAAACTAAATTTTTAGGTTTTGAAGAACTTTTTTATGTAAAAGTTAGGGTTTGATTAGGTCAGTTAACCTATGTTTTTAGGAAACTAGAGCGAAAACCTGGGAAAATAGGTACAAAAAATATCGGTAAATTGACGACAAAAATTAAGAAATAACTGGGTTCAGGGTGATCAACTGAAGATGTTTAACTGACCAAAAATTCAAAAAGTTTGAACCGGAAAGCCCCGTTTAACACTAGAAAGACGGTTTGTAACTTTGGTGCACGCTTGTGCAGAATTTAACGCTGAACAAGATAGGAGTAAAAATGTGTGAAGAGGTATTTTTTCGGGGATTAATAAGCCAAATCAGATCAACTAACATTGTTTTACAGAGATTAGGTCACTTCAAACGCTGTTAAAGATGAATACCAGCGCGTTACAATGCAAATTTAAGTGAGGACCGTTAATTTCTTAAAAATAGCCTTGTTTTCACTTGTTACAACTCAAATGTGATATTTATGAGCTTATCCTTCTTTTAAAAAGTAGGCAGAAACTTTTGTTAGATGAGGTAGAATGCTTATAGAAATAGTCAAGAGAAAAAGAAATTGCTGGTCCGCCGCCTTAATTGCAGTGTAACGCGTTGTTATGCCCTTTAAGTGAGTCGGTTTTGCTTTTTGCCACTAGAATCTAGCAAATATTTTAGTAATGAAACACTAACAGGGATTTTCGCTAAAAAAATTTCGGGATCCCGTTCAAATTTCGGGATTTTTCCATTTTTTGTTTTTTACAAGAAATTACCTCAAACATTGCTCTATGATTACAAATACACCTTCAGTAAACACTTTATATGGCTACGCTTCACATAATCGACAAAATTCAATAACAATAAATTATTATTATTAATAATTTATCAACGGCAAAGCTTTGTTTAAAAAATTAACATTTCGCTTAAATGTCGGCTGGTCAAGACTGGCGAAGGAAGTTTAGCACAAGCTATGTGATGAATCACTTTTTGTCCAACGAAGAGAGTTCTCCTACAAATCAAAAGAATGTTACAAAAAGATAACGCAGCTTTGAACAAGTAATAACAACTTTTGGCAAAATCTTTGAAAATTGGTGCATAGAGTTCTTCTGAGCCTCTTGCTTTTCTTGCAGATCTCTGAGTTTATTCAACATATTCATCGTGTGATTTTTTGTGAACGAAAAGCCCTTTTGTGCTGCCATCAGACATTTTGATTGATTTTTGGCATATTTCGCATTTGTCTTCAAACGCCGACAGTTTCTCGAAAAGTTCAATACTCCAGATAACGCTTATAGCTATAAAAATCAAGTATAAATTATATCGGAGAGAGATCGAAAGAATCAATTTGCAAAAAATGCTTCAAATGTATGTTTTTTATTTGATAAATTTCTGTCGGGATTCGACGTATTTCGGGATCGGGATTTCGGAAAATGATCGGGCGGGATTTCGGGACGGGATTTTCGCCCAAAAATCGATCGGGCGGGATCAGGATCGCGTCGGGATCGGGATCCGTCGGGATCCCGTTTCGTTTACAGCTCTAGTGTAGAGCATATTCGATTTACTATAAAGAATTTCAATATTTTTTGCCACCAGCCACAAAATGTCGATTGTTGGCTGAAGAAACATAAAAATTGCCTTGGTCCCCTGTTGTTTTTTTTTCAAAAGCTCTTCTTTTTGTTTTACTATTACTTTTTTCTGTCCTCACAAATGTACAAAACACAGAAAAACAAAGGCATGGCACAATTGTAACAAGAAATAGTGAAAAATAAGACCAAAAAATTGGTTCATCTGGGTGCGGTTCTCTTGTAAGTTTATATAAGCTCCACCCAGACTCCGGCGTAACACGACCTGCGTAACGAAATTTGACTAGTGTCACACGTAACACTGTTTTTGAGTCGCGTAACACGAGTGGCGTAACAGGAGTTTAGTAACATAATTTGTTACGTGACTCGTGTTCCGCATGTCTGTTACGCGTAACACTGCTTTCGAGTCACGTAACAAAGTCTCGTAACACTCATTTTGTTACGCGTTACACCAAATCACGTAACACAAAATAACAGAGTGGACTAAGGCAATTTTTAAACTCCTGACTTTACTTTGTAAGCTCTGTGTTACCCGAGCACCGGTCGCAATTTTTTCAGCTGGCTCTCTTTTCTTATTCTTGTAATACGTGCAGGCGAATAAATCCTGCTCTACTCAAAGCTATTACATATCGGTGGACGATGCGCAAGAAAAGAAGCTACATTTGGCCGGCTCATTCTCAGGCAGCACTGCAACGTGATTCTTTTGCAGCGTTATGGCGATACTACACCAGCCCAGAAGAAAATGGACTTGAAGAGATTTCTGCGGCCCTACAAAGCTGAATTCGATGCGGTATATTCAAGGGTTTGAAATTTTAGTCATATTTGCTTCGATCATTTGATTTGCTTAAAGATTCGATTTCGATTGGAAGGAAATTGCCTGACGCATCTTCGACCGATTCAAGGAATGGAGAGGCTGGCTGTTTTCCTCAGTTTTGTATACTAAGTTTGGTTCAGTGCTAATGTATTGGTGGTTCAGATTCATTGCCTTCGGACCGTCTTGCTCGAACTAGTGGAGGACAAACCAGTGCTGTAGAATCCGACCAACGCCGACAATCCAAGCTTGGAAAGAAGCAAGCCGATTGGTTGAGCATTGACAACATCTTTTTTGAGACCTGCGAGGACGTGCGCTTTGGAGGTTGGGGACATAGTTAGCGCTTAGACAACAAAGTTTCACGTCTGATTTAGTTCCTTTGCTGAAAAAGATCTGGGAGAATCTGGTTTCCACTCATCGAATGACTCGTCGTCGAATTGAATGATGAAACCTAGGATACGTGCAACAAACGTGGCATCGTCTGCTCTGACAAAGTCAACTCCATTTAAGTCACCTGCTGCTAAGAAACCCAAGCTGGATGCGCAGTTCGAGCGTTTGATGGATGCTGCCCAAAGTAACAAGAAACATTTCCCATTGGCCTTGGAAGTTGATAAACTCCTTCACCAAGTCGAGGACGTCGGTGGAAAGCATGCTTTCTTAAAGTACAAAGATAGTTTTATCTATGACAGCAATTTCACGTTAACAAATTCAGCGGAAATCTGGGTCCTGACAGGAAAGTGGGAGAAGAGTCTTCCGGAGGGATCTAGCGAGCAGTCACCAGCCTTATTGCCGATTGAAAAGTCCAACGTTGGATCGGGCCAGAAAAAAAGCGTAGCAGAGATGAGCCTCCAAGAATTTCAGGAATCTTTGACGGATTAGTTTTGTTTGCGTTAATGTGTTGCTGCTCGGCTTTGCGTTAATAAAGTTTAATTTTTGGTGGTGATGTGAATTTTCGTTCGTTATTCGAGCAAGAGGACTTCAGATATCGGTGAGACGCGAAGTTTTGAACAATTGAACACTATATAAATATTACTTCGATACAAAGATGGGCTTAACAAAGATGGCTACAAAGATGGGCTGCACACAAATCAAAAATAAAAATTTTGTGTACAAGAGTCATTCAAGAAAAACTCTCAACAGAATCGTGATACCCAGTGTTGTCATGGGTATTTCAGAACTTTAATTTGAGTGTTGTACCCCTTTTTTGTTGTTATATCGCCTCACTGGCCTAGTTTCACTAGGAAGTCATACATGCTCTTTCAGTCTTCAAAGTTTACCAGAGAAAATCTTATATACACACATGGTTTGGAAAATGTCTATTTATTACCAAATCTCTGACCGAAAGTAACGACTGACAGTGACTCGAGATATTGGATGCATAATTGTAAATATTTTCAGAATCTTTCAGTTCTTGCAGCAAGAATATATGAAAACGTAAAAATAATAAATGAACATTCAGTGTGGAGACCGAACTTGCGACACGAAAAATTCAGTCTGAACCTATACCACTGCGCCATAACACACGTTATAATGCGGTGTATTTTATTATTATATTGTAACTGCTAAATTGTTAATTTTTAAAGTGGTGTATGCCGTCGAAAACCGCTCCGTAGCCGATTTTTGAATAAAAAAAATGGCGAAATTCGGCTGGGCTTAGAAACAAAATAGGTTTGGTACAGAAAAAAGGATATTTTGACGCTGTACTCGTTTTCAACCCCCCCCCTCCGTCATTAATTTTTTCAGGCACTCCAAAAACCAACTTTTTTATACCATACTTTTCTACTTTTTTACAGAAAAAAGGATATTTGACGCTACTCGTTTTCAACCCCCCCCTCCGTTCCATTATTTTTCAGGCACCCCTAACATACTTTTTTTTGAAAAATGCTGAAATTAGTACGAGTTATCCTAGCCTGTAATGCCTAGGTCCGGAAGTCCAAGGAATAAGCCTGAAATTATTGAGGGGTAGGGGGTTAAACAAAGTAGTTTTTTTGATGGGAGGGATGGTAAAACCGAGTAGCGCCGGAAATTTGGTACAAATCGGATTTGGCACACCAAAAAAGTAAGTTTGATAAAAAAAAGAAGTAAAATTGGTACAAAGAAATCTTGCCTTTATTTTGTTCAGCTTGAATTCTGCTTCAAGCATTCACCAAAGTTACAAGCGTGCATCAGTGTTAGAAAACACATTTTTAAAACCGCCGGAACAAAAGAGCCGATGAATCGTACCCTAGTTAAAACTATAAAATATAAATTCGGTTAACATTAATTCTTTTGAAGTTTGACCACCACCAGGTACGACCACATACGGTATCAATTGTACTATTGGCACTTTTTTTTACTCGTGAAACCGTTTCCTTGAAACCTTTTTTGTTTTACCCAATTATTATTCTGAAAGTCGTCCAATTTGAATTCTTTCAACGGATCATAAGTAAATCGACCCTGCTCTACAACTTTCTTCGTGATGTCAACATCGAATTTCGTCACCAAATCGAGATACGGCATGGTTTCAAGGTAGTTTCAGGGTTTCATGGAAACCTTGAAACACCTTGAAACCATGCCGTATCTCGATTTTTGGTGACGAATTCGATGTTGACATCACGAAGAAAGTTTAGAGCAGGGTCGATTTACTATGAATCCGTTGAAAGAATTCAAATTGGACGACTTTCAGAATAATAATTGGGTAATGTTTTTAAAAGGTTTCAAGGAAACGGTTTCACGGTATAAAAAGTGCCATTGGGAGACGAAAACGGCATCCGACAGGTGCATGAGGCTACGATTTTTATTGCAAAGTATTCATATACCTGCAAAATATAGTGAATTTTTTTTTAATTTGGAAAAATAAATGACTTTGAACGCGTTCAAGCAGCATGCGTTCAATGTCAGTAGAACCAGCTTTTTCAGAAAAAACGAAATAGATAAACCAGGATAAAAGTCAAATAGGTGTTTGGAGATCCTCTGAAAGAAATGACAACAAGTACAGCATTATGAGCGACACTGAGAAAATCACTTTTGTTGGAGAAAAGAGATAAGCAGATGGATTGTATGGGCTCTGCGCAGCAGAGCACGTTCTCTCATCTCCATCTTCCCATTCTGTCGGACAGTCAGCCAAAAAGCAGAGAACTGAGCGAGATATCTTCTTCCCTCTCTATGTCACCAGTTTCTCTGCCCGTGTTGTCGTCCAAGACTATTAATTTCTTTGAAGTAAGAGAAAGAGAAGTACTTCTTGGAGAACTGGTTCTCGCGACGAGAGCAGCATTAACTTCCTATGGTTGTATTGGGAAAAAATGGTGAAGACAAACTAAGTAACAACAATGACAGGAGCAATCAAAAATAGCCTTGGACATCTTCTGTGTGGTTTGACCACTAAAGGATTAAACCACAAAAGTACAGAATTCGGACAAGCTTATCAGCCCCACCACCTGTAATATAAAAGTTTATGGATTATGGGCCACCAAAGTTTGTTGCACATGAGAAGCCCAAATAAAAGTCTTTATTGAGATGCAGGACATTATAAATTCTGCTAAAGCACTACAAGTCAAGAAAAAATAACTAAATTCGCCGATTTCATGTACTTTCATCACTGGAAGCTTCAGGCTCAATTCACTTTTTTTCGCATTCTTGGGATTTTTTGCTGCGATGGCTTAATACGGGTTTTCTTGGAATCGTTGGGGTTTCTCTTTACTGCTAACACAAACGTTTTTTTGCACAAATGAATCAAAAATTACCTTTTAAATTTCTCGCTTTGGATCCAAGCTTTTGTACTGCACTTTAGGGGCGTTCTTGACCTCACTCATGGCCTCGTTGACATTTTTAGACAAGGGATTTGATACCTAAAAGTTAGTATAGGTATTATAAAGAACCAGTTGACCGAAGAGTATACGTTTAAGCTGCTTGAGTGCAGCCTGGACTTTTGCAGATGGCTCCATGCTCTGGCCTGAGCTCAGCAGTCCCATATCATGCTTCACTGCAGAGGTAGCGAAAGCGGTGATTCTGGTCTGATACATTGTGGGCTTGCTCCATGAATTTATCCACGTTTCAAAAAGCACCATGAGTAGTCTAAATCGGAAAAATATGACCCATGCAACTGAGATTAGAAAACTTGCCTGCTTACCTGTTCATCTGATAATCCTAGCTTTAGATTGCAGAATTCATTCAACTTTTTCAAATCAACCGCTGCCACTTGAATCGCTGCGAAGAAAGGTTATTGGATTTGCATAGGCATCAAAAACGCAGGGTTAGGAAACTACAATTGAAAGTACAGACGACTTTTTTATCAGTAATAAGTCGCACCTTGGATATGACCGTCTCATCATTGTTATTTTCAATTATTCTACGTAGACGATTCGCTTTGATGATTCTATGAAGCTCTTTCCCCGACTTTCTCCCGATTGTTTTTTTTAGGTGGTACACCGACTTTGACTCGAGCCAATCTCGAATTTTCTCCACATGGCAAAAGCCTAAAATCTCAGCTACAGAGAGTGAATCAACCCTCTTAAAAGGTACAGACCATTCACCGTCGAAAATTTCACTGTAACATTTCACCGTCATTTCAGTTTGACCGTTGATAAAATTGATTCTTCTGGGTTTACCTAGTCTACGAACAGTTCCAATATGAAACACTGGACTTTGATCACGATCAAATGTAATAGAAAAAAATAGGGCACTAGGTCATTTCGTCCCCGGTCATTTCGTCCATGGTCTTTTCGTCCCCGGTCATTTCGTCCCAAAAACCGCCAATTTGAAATTTTCAACAGGTTCGAGTCCTGGTGATAGCTAACATTATTTTTACTTAACATTGTGTCAGGAATTAGATTTGTTAGGACCAAAAGTGTTTTACTAGTTGTCTTATGCCCCGGGCATTAAATAATCGGTCATACGCCGGGAAATGACCGAAATAGGCATTAGAAATTACGAAATTGCCCGAATTATAGAGTCGGCATTTCATAATATGCCCGGACATATGCCCATAGCCCAACCCTAATTTTAGACACCCAACTCTTACATAGAATAAGTACCTCCTGGTCAGGTATATATACACTGGATGGCCTAAAAATCAAAATTTAGTTCATATCCATAACAAACCTTTTATTGACTTTAAATCCTTGAGGGAGTCAAGTAATTTAGTAACAAATTGAAATTTCCATCTCCCAAAAACTTTGGGTAATTATCACTCGGGTAGGTGAATATCCACTTGGCTTCCCAATAAAACTAAGAATTAGCCGAATCCGAAAACTAACGATTCGAAACTTCAAACAGGTTCAGATCCATGTAGTAGCAAACACTTTTACTAACTTAAATTGTGTCAGGAATTGGTTTTTAGGGCCAAAATTGTAATTTTACCCACCCCAACTCTATAAATAGGGTGCGTACCTCCTGGTCAGGTGTATATACACCTGGATGGCCTGAAATCAAAATTTAGTTTAAATTCATAACAAACCTTTTTATTGACTTAAAATCGTCTAGGGAGTCAAGTTTGTTGGAACAAATTGAGATTTCCATCAACCAAAATCCTTGGGTAATTATCACTCGGGGGGTGAATATCCACCCGCGGTCCCAATAAAACTGAGAGTTCAAAATAAGCCTTTTTTCTAACCTAAAATCGCCTGGCAAAACTGGTTTGTCAAACACCAAAATTGCGATTTCGCCCATCTGGCCTGCAAAATCTGGAAAGGGTACCAGCTGATCAAGTGGATATCCACCCTAATTGGCCTGAAATAAAATAGAGAATCTCAATACCAATTTTCTATGAATCAAACGCAGTTTTGCTGGATGCCCGATGTACCAACAAAACCAGTAGTCCACTTGGATAAAAAAACTTCGTTTTTGGGTTACAAACCTATTTTCTGTACCAATTCGAGCATTCTAAAGATTGTTTGACAGTAGTAAATTACGTTTGATGTATTTTCACATTCGTCGTTAGAAACGTAATTTTACGCTCTGTCCTATCATTCGAATGCTTGAATTTTAGATGCTACCATCTTTAGAATGCTGAATTAGTGCAAAAAACAGTTTTGAATTCCCAATAACGTAAAAAAAATTCGATCCAAGTGACGACCACTTGGTTTAGTTGGTGCATGGATGATCGAATGATTACGACTTTCTCGGTACTACCACCTCATTAACTTCACGTGTATTCCAACGTAATAGGAAATTACTCATAGGAAACAACTCCAGAACTGGGGTTCCTAATGTTTTAGCATTATAAACCGTGTTCAGGACAAAATTCTAGATGGGTACAATAATTTTAATAACTTTCAATTAAATCCAATATTTCGGATTCTGGAGGTGTTACATTTAGAGGAGAACCACGGGATTACCCTATCATTCCGAGGCTCACGGTAGGGTTGTCGAATCGAACGTTCGATTTCGAAGTAAGAACTTAGGAACACGAAAAAGATTTGACCAAAACATGCGCAGCATCATAAAAAAGGCATCGAAAATGGGTTGGGCTCGTTTTGAAGTTCAAATTCGAAAAAGCCAAAATTTTCAAATCGAACGTTTGAAAATTTCGAACCCGAACTTCGAACCGAACGTTCGTTTGAAAATTTCAAACTAGAACTTCGAATCGAACCGAACGTTCGAAAACTTCAAACTTCGAAAGTTCGTCGAATCGAACGTTCGAAAATTTCGAACGTTTGACAACCTACTCACGGGTCTTATAAATACAAATATATGACTGTCCTTCAAGAAAAAAATGTCTGCTACAAATGGATCTGAACCTGTTTGAAAATTTGGCGCTACTATAGAATACCTCCCCCCCCCCCAAAAAAATCCGACCTTTAAAAATGCTGTAACTACCCTTGCAAACAACAAGTTTAGGCTTAGCCTTAGGCTTGGGGGTAGGCCAGCGTACGGAAGTTGTGACTAATGAAGAGTCTGAGGTCTGGGATATAATTTGGGTACTTTTACTTAGTTTAAAAAGGTCGGATTTTTGGGGGGGGTATTCTATAGTAGGGTCAAAAATTTCAAATTAGCGGCTTTTGGGGACGAAATGACCGGGGACGAAATGACCGCCGCCCCAAGATAGGGACCGACCAAACTGCGTCGAAAGAATTCATTACATCAACAGTGAATTAAAACGATTGGTTAAAATTGTGACGGTGAAAATTTGCTAACCATGAAATTGCGAGTGTGGATGAGCCTGTATTCCTTAAAGAATACCTCCGACATCGAATCAGTTTTAGTTTCGTCTAGCTTGGCAAATTCGGCGATCAATTCCAACGCTGTTACCTATATACTATATAACCATTAAAAATTTTAGGCTGCCACTTAGACTTAGAAACTAACCACTCCAACTTTTTCGAACCCTTGGTGTAGTCTCCGCCGGATATAAAATACCAATCTGCACAAACTCCTTCCTTTCCAACCCTAAAAAGAGAAAATAGAGATCAGGCAAAAATTTAGCGAAATTACCTAGTTCCTTGAAAATTTTCCCTGACTGGTATTCTTGAACATGTTTAGACCTGCTGAACATATTCCTGCAATAACCAGAAATTTTCGCGACTGGACATTTATACGAAAAATATGGTCCTACTTGTAGACCAACTTCGCCCCAAATAACTAGAAAACAAGGATGTTAAAAATTCAAAAAAAAAAAGATCCACCAACCAAACGTCGCTGTCATCACTGATTATTCCATCCACCAAGCCGAGCCTCTCCAATTCAGCGCACTGTGCCTCCGCTTCACCTAAATTATATTCGCTGCAATGCTTGTAAAAAAAATTTAATGATCAGACATCTGACCTGGAGCACATAAGTAGGGTAAGCCTGCAAATAAACTTTATAAATGTGTGCGTTGTAAAGAATCTAAAACCTCAGCTGACCCAATAAAGTAAGAAACTGCTGAAAAATCACAGTTACATGATGAACAAAAAGAAGAGCATCATACCTGGCAGTCCGTGTAGACTCCATCGTCTCTTCTCTTGAAGTGTTGGCTTCTGACGTTTTTTTGTTTTCGGAAAATAGTTAGGCGATTCTTCTGATGCATCGTGGCGGTTTCATCTGAATCAGAGCCAGACGACAAAATTCAACATCAGCTCTGGCATCCGCTTTGCTTAATGGAGTCGTTGCTGGATTTGCATCAGAATTCGAGTCCTCTGATTCCGAAGTCCACGAGTCTTCATCAATTCCTAAGAAGCAAATCAAGATAGACAAAAGATCGAAAATACCCAACCTGATTTCACATAATCGGCAGAAGAAATCCATATCCTGGCAGTTTTTGAAATTTTTAGAGCTCATCGCATTTTTGTTCGGAGATGGATGTCAAAATAGCTTGCTGCAGATCGTCATCTTCTTCGTCCATGACACTTAAATTATAGCTGAAAATAAATTTTGCAAAGAAATAATCACATACAGCCGACTCTCGATTTAACATACGGTCGACTCAAAATACACCCCCGATTTAACATACGCTGGCTCGGTCCCCAGGGTGTGTTAAATCGAGAGTCGACTGTAGTACCATACCCGTACTTTGCTTTATCAATATTAGTCCTTTGTTGCACACTCTGCCGTTCTTCTTTTCGCTGTTGTTCCATCTGTTGAGAAATTGAGGCCATGTAAGGGATTCTTTGACCAGCTCCTCCCGGTCCATGTTTTCTGGTTTATAATCTTAAAAAGCAGAGATTTTAATAACGTTTTATAAAAATTAAAATATTGGGTGATAGGATGGCCGACATAACGAAACAAGCTGATATAATGAAGATAATTGAGTACCTGAACATCATCGTCTCTCTGAAAAATAATTAGTAAGTGAGGGAATATTCATAAAAATGGTGCATATAAATCCGGTTAATGGCTCATTGGGAAGTTAGAGCTGGAATATTTTGCAACCGGAACACTTTTACTTCAACCCGAGTTTCCGCACAAGCTATAACCGGTTACACCGGACTAATTTTCGGTCGTAATTTTCAGACTGTTAAATGAAAATCGGTATTTTTGGCATACAATCTTGGATTCGCTTCACCGGATCAGAAATGTTAGTTTTTCGGCGCAGTTGATCAATTTTTTAATAAGGTCGAACCTCGATACAGTGGCACCACTTTTTTGAAAAACAGGTGCACCGATACATCGAGGTTTTACATATATCGAGGTTTTACTTTTTTGACCCAAAATTTTTTTTTTCAAAAAACGATCGGTAAAATCGGAATCCTTACGATATTTGGACCAGACTGCCAGAAACAGAATGAATAAAAAGACTTTGTAAATTGGGTAAAAAATTGTCGGACTTAGGCGGGATCGAACTTTTGGGGGTGCCATTATAGCGAGGTTGACTGTAAGAGTTAATAGGTTTTCAGGATTTCTCGGTTTGTTTTATCGAAAATTTCGGGCTTTAGTTTTGAATGTCCTTGGATCCAGCGAAAATTCAGGTTGGCTGACATCTTCCTGGCGACGAAATCCAGGAAGTTCCCTGGAACATTACAGAGAAAATATAACCGTTTTAAGCTCCACGCTATTCCACATCCGAGCATACAAATATTCCCAAACCAATTTGCAATACACTGGGCACTAACTCTATATAGCCAAGAGCTGTAGAGCTAAAATTGATCACATCCTTGTCAGGTAAGAAATCTTCATGTATTTTCTCACAGAAACCAAAAATTAAATCATAATGAAATTGATGGTGAGACTAATTGGTGAGCGATTTCAATGACGCAGAGACGTAGAAGGGACCGAACTTGAAGGATTTCATAATATTACAATGCGTCATAAAAGCCTACTCACCAAAAGCACATGACTCCTCAAGTGGTTGTCCACAACCACCATTTTCATTTTGTCGGCCGATACACGCACACACTGAGCGAGTTTCTCCTTCTTGAGCTAAAAATCAACAAGAAAATTACACCAAGACGAGCTTTAGAGCTTTATGGACCATTTCCATCTGCGTATGAATCTTGTTTCTGTGACTACGTTTCAATTGAAAGGAACTGAAGTCTTTAGATTCCTCTGGGATTTCTTCGATTCTTAGCCGCGCTTCTCGGAATTTTTCTTTGGCATTTTTGAGGAAAGTCATACGATCATCAGCAGATACCATGGCTTCAAACCCTTCTAGATAGTCCGGAACAGATTTGGAAGTGCAAGCCTTACTCTCATCCCTGAAAAATCGGGGGTTGAAGTGAAAATACAACTTGATCAAATACCCACAAATCGGTTTCCAATAGCTTGACTGAGGTGGATGGCAAAACGAACATGTCCTCTTCTGCGGATTTTCTGGCTTTCTTTTGGGGGCTTGGAGGGTCGGAAGAAGAGCAAGAAAGGTCATCTAGAAGCTCCCCATGTTTTTCTTGTACTACTCTCTCCAACATTTTCATCTGTGTTTGCTTGGTCGATGTAAGCTCGTCCAGATGCTTTTTCAAGGCACGATTTCGCTGAAATATGTTTAAGTATAGAGATTGTAAAAAGTGGACTACATGACAAAAGGGTTTTAGAAACTAACCAAAAGTTGCTTCTTGAACACCGGAACTTCAGCACCATCGAAAATGAAGACTGGCCGGATTTTGTAAAACAGAAGTTTGGAAATACGGTGAATCAAAAGCGATAGATGCGGGCATTTAGAATCCAGATTATGAGAGAATAGCCTTGAGCGCTTGGTGCAACCATAATGAATGTCTAAAACATATTATTGGCGCTCAGCTGGTTGATTTTAATGGAAAAATTGTAAAAGACGCACCCACAGCGAGTCTTTTGCCTTCTAGACGATCCAAAGTTATTGAGGATGACGTAGGTTCAAGCAAAGGCCATAATCCTCCAACTCCCATTTTGAATTTGGCTAAAAAGGTTTGGTGAAAATGGGCAAACCTTTTTCTTGCCGTAAAAATACTTTGAATTGTGAATTGTCGCAAATTTGAATGTCGCAATTTGAAATGTCGCAATCTGTCGCTGGCCACTTTTTCTTCCGCTAATTTACTTTTTTCTGCAGCAAATGTGCGTTTCGCCAATTACTTTTTTCTGCCGCCAAATTTTTTTTGCCAATTTACTTTTTTCTGCCGCCAAATTTTTTTTGCCAATTACTTTTTTTGCCGTAAATTTACTGTTTTTCGCCGTAAATTTACTTTTTCTGCCGTATATTCGCTTTTTTCTGCCGCAACTTTTTTGAATTTCTTCGCCGCTAATTTACTTGGTTTGTCGCTTTTCTGCCTGTTATCTATTTTGACGCTTTTTCAGCGTTTATTATAAACACTGTTTATTCTCAACAGATAGCCTTTCAAACACAGAAATAATTCTGCTTACATTTATATTTCACCCTTGTAGTTGAAGTACCAAGAAAACTCTTGTTAAGTGTCCTACTAGTTGTACTTAAGATTTTACTTGTGTAATGGTATTGAGGTGGTCGTATGGCTTTTTAACGTTGTTCGAGTTAGAGTTCGAGTTCGGGTAAGAGTGTTCATTTACTCAAAAACCCGAACTCTTACTCGAACAAAGTGAACAAGCCGTTACCTAGTTTGTACAGGTACCAACAAGGTGCTTACCGTATATCTTCTATCAATTTCTTATAGGTGGACAAATTTCGTTCGTAAAATCGATGTTTTTCATGATAACGCCATTAAAATGGCACGATTTTGGACAGGGTACCATGATTTTTCATTACTTCTGCTTAAATCCAAAATATTTCAATTCTAGAAGTAGTGCTTTTTCATAGTGATACCTGATGGTTTCTCATCCACTTTAATGCATACTGTTCCTCTTAAAACATTTTTCGAAAAATATCTGAGAACCCGCAGCTTTTAATTTTCAATTATTCGAAATTAGTGCCCAAATAAGACTTGCCCAAATTTGGTCTGCCCAAGAAGGGTGCCAAATAAGCAGTAACCGTGCATGCACCCTAAATCCGCTATTTTCAACATTTGTGATATGTAAATACTTCAAATGTTATAATATTATAATATTTTCAAGTACTTAGGCTGATTGAGGTTGTTTAGGCAGTTTGGGGTATCTAGAGCTGTTTAATGTTTTAGGGTTCATGTTTGTTAAAAGTAGCTTGAGTTAGTTAGAGGTGGTAAAATTGTTTAGAGTAATGCACCTTTGAGGATATTTACTCAATAGGAGGGCACGTCTGCTGTGCGCATATAGTATCGCATGCAAATCTTAAAATTCAGCTCAAAACTAATCTAAAAATCTCTGGTTCGGATTCCTTTGGGTGCACACTTTATTTTTTTTCATCGAGTTAAGTTGAACTTAAATTGAACTAAATTTTTCCTTCTAAAACTTAAGTAAAGACTACCCAGATATATTTCTCAGACCCAGAAAAAATAGCGTCACGCATTTGTATTGTGTAAGTATCATATGTGTAAGAACATCGAAAATAAGCAGGAATTATTAGATTATATAATATCAAAGCAGCGAGTGACAAAAATGGGCGATTTTTTGATAAAAAGCAGGTTTGAATCTTAAGTAGGTATTAGCTTCAATAATTGTGTAACCGCTGACAGTCTACTTGGGTCTCTAAGAAACTAAGGATCATTTTAATACCAAACTCGTAAATAAAATATTAAAAAACACATAAAGCATGCATCCAGAGAGATCCGGACAAGCAACTTTTAAATGGGGTTTAATTTGAAATTTACACGGACGGTAGATGTAACCTTTTTTGAAAAAGAGGTATGATAAATGAAGATATCCTGGTATCAATTAAAACGTTCTCAAGGATTTAGTTTGGTTACCTAGGTATATCGTACAACAACTGTGTTTCTTTGAACATCCATGCTCACCCGAAAAGCCTCCATTAATAAATCCAGCGTTATTGACTTCAAAAACAACATTCATATTAGAATAAAGTTGCGGTAGAAAAAAGCGAATTTACGGCAGAAAAAAAGTAAATTAGCGCAATTAAAAAGTAAATTGGCGGCAAGAAAAAGTAAATTTGCGGCAAAATGCAGCAAAAAGTTGCGGCAAAAAAAGTAAATTGGCGAAACGCCACATTGCTGCAGAAAAAAGTAAATTAGCGCAAGAAAAAAGTAAATTAGCGGCAAAAAAAAGTATTTCTGTGGCAAAAAGTCTTTTCACGGCAAAAAAATTTGCGGCGAAAAAAGAAAATTTCGGCGAAAAAAAAAGTCTTTTTACGGCAATAAAAAGGTTGCCCGGTGAAAATCAAGGAATTAAACGTCGTCAATTAAAAAAAATAATACATAAGGGCAAGTTTTAGATGCAGCGGCAATTTAAAAGACATAATTTTTAAGAATGAACCATAACCCATGCCGGAGATTTTTTGACTTTTTTACCGTATTCACTGTATTAACTCCCCGTGGAGAGTTTTTTTTCAACAAAAAAAAATTGAAAAATTTTGAAATCTATTCCGAGATTATTGGGTGCTCAACCAAATCTGAAAAGTGTAATCAAGTGAGCTCGTGCTGATTAAGAAAACGCATAAAAACAGATTGCGAAATGCTTGCTCTAGGCTGAGATATGAGTCTGTAGGGTGGTAGTATTAGAAGGTGGGGAGTTTTAGAGGGTTGGGAGTTAATAAAATACGGTATCTATCTTGTACAGTTTTTCAAAAGGAAAAGCAAATAAAGGTGAAGACAAATTAAAGGCGTATTCTGTAAAGCGGACCATTGGGTACTTATATAGTCCCCCCATACTCGGATTTGTTGAAAAGTGACCCATAATCACCATGGAGTTTTTAATCACCATGGAGTGGCCATGGAGAGTTCTGTGGTTTTGCCTCGTCCTCTTCCTCCTCTTCGTTGTCCGCGTCTGTTCTTGTCCCTCTTCTGGGCTACGCTGTCGAAGATCAGACAGTCGACCTTTTTCACTGCTCGCTTGCGCCCTTTGCGGCTCACTTGTTCGCTGATCTGAATCCCGAGTTTTCTCAACCCCATTCGGAGGAGCCTCGGCCAGACATAGTCAGTGAACACCTTCAGCGTTACACTAGGCAGCAAGTCCACATCCACACATCTTTAAAGCTAGGAGCCAATTCCAAATCATTTGCGGCACACTGGGCATGCTCCAAAAGCGTTAGTGCCATATGGGCCTGGTTTCTGGTGGTTTAGCGATCGCCTCTTTGACTCTCTCGTTGAACCCATACTGCTGAGCTACTTCTTCGACTTGTTGGGGTGGTAGCACATCATTTGCTGTGGTTACTGCAAGATTGTGGAAGACTCATAAAGTGGGCTCCCAAACGGATCAGCCGGAGGATTTCCAGGGTGAATGGGCTGTACTGTTGTTGGGTCCACCTTCTTACTCCGTCCTTTAATCTGGTCTACCAAATATGGTTCTTTATGGTTATCGGGAATACCCTTTCTCAGTCGTGGCAGACAATTTATGCGTAAGAATCGGTATTCCCGATAACCATAAAGAACCGAAGATCGCCTTGAATGTTGGTGGACTAAAGCGATGTAAGTGACAAGGCTTCCTGGCGGACATTCTTCAGTAATGTGGTTTAGGGGCGCCACAAAGCCGGTAAAGTTGAGGTTCCGGAGGGTGACGTTGATGGCTGGATGTTTATGACACTCTCCGTCGGGTGACGGATGAAGGCGAAAGAATGTCTCGCTATTGGAGTGCATGGCCAGACTTCTAAGATGTCTTCAGTAGCCCATCGGGCTTGCAGCCGCTCATTTGGAACAGTGATCTCGCTATTGTAGTTGGGTTAACTTTCTCAAACCAGCAAAACCCTTCAGTAGCGCTTGCAGTAGCGCTGGTCTTTAGTGCTGTTGGGGCATCCAATGGAGGATAGAACCGTCTCTAGGGGACACGCACCGTCCGCAAGCGCGCAATGCTTGTATCGGCTAGTCCCCAGTGGATCGGCCTGCGTTTCGGGCATGGGAGTGAAATTCTGAACTTTTGGAGAAGAAGCTTCTTGATGAACTGCATTTGGGAATGCTGCTGCTGGTTGAAGCTCTTTTGCTGTCCTCTCTCAATGTTTCTTCTTGCTGCTATCCCCCTTACACGGCCCGAATTCTCGAGGACACAGAGCTCTGTATGTTGACCAGAGCAGTGCCAACAACTTAATCTTCGCCGGCAATCATCTGATATAGTATTTGGGTCGGGGGGGGGGGGGGGGGTCCGTCCGTCACACATTTTATGAATTTATGGTGTTCAAGATTGATTTTTGCTACTTTTTGCAATTTTATGTTCGATATTTTTCGGAACCCTCAAGTTCAACATCTTAGCTTTCTTTTAAGCACAGACACGTATAATTGAAGTTGCTTCTAAAAAAATTTTTCCTTGCCTCCAAACTAGAGATGGTGGATTTTAGCCTGGATTTGAGGGCATTTTGTGTTCAATGCCCACTTTTCTGCTATGTTTAGTTAACTCATGTTCGTTATTTCACCGGAACCCTGAAGTTTAACATCTTGGCTTTCTTTAAAGCTCAAACACGTATAATTGAAGTTGCTTCTAAAAAAAATTTTCCTTGCCCTCCAAATTGGTGATGGTCGATTTTGGCCTGGATTTAAGGTGGATTTTCGGTTTAAACCCACTTTTTGGCCAGTTTTTGCCAATTAATGTCAGATATCTCTGCGGAACTTTCAAGTAAAACATCTTGGCATCCTTTTAAGCACAAACACGTATAATCGAAGTTGCTTCTAAAAAATTTTTCCTTGCCATCCAAATCGGAGATTGTGGATTTCAAGGTAGGCGAGGATAAGCGAGGATAAGCGAGGGTAGGCGAGGATAGGCGAGGATAAGCAAGGGTAGGCGAGGATGGGCAAGGGTAGGCGAGGATGGGCGAGGGTAGGCGAGGATGGGCGAGGGTAGGGAGGATAGGCGAGAATGGGCAAGAGCAGGTGAGAATGGGCGAGGATGGTCGAAAGTAAGCGAGGAGAGGCGAGGATGGGCAAGGGTAGCGAGGATGGGCGAGGTAGGCGAGGATGGGCGAGGGTAGGGAGGATAGCGAGGGTAGGGGAGGATGGGCAAGGGTAGGCGAGGAGAGGCGAGGATGGGCGAGGGTAGGCGAGGATAGGCGAGGTTAGGCGAGAATAGGCGAGGATGGCAAAGGTAGACGAGGATAGGCGAGAATGGGCATGAGCAGGTGAGAATGGGCGAGGGTAGGCGAGGTAGAGTAGCTTAGTCAACAGGTAGGGTGGATGATCTACCCTAACCATTAACGCACTCGAAAGATAAATCTACCCGAACTACTAATGTACATGAACAACTAATGTTCCCAAACAACATAGGCGCCGATAGCGCCTGCAGACCCTAGTGTTCTAAGTGTTTGCGGTAAGTGCACTTGACACACCTCTTCAGATCTAATAGACGTTGCTGTCGTAGTTTGACCGTCGGATATTTGGTGCATTCATCTGGTAGTGCATCAGATCACAGAAGCAACAGCCAAAGATAGGTGCTACTTTTGGCTTCTCTGCTTGATCAATTGCCACATATGCCATTGTAGGTTCGTTTGCCAGCTGTTGAGATTGCTGGTGTTGTCTACTTTGATGGCGGCTATTGTGCTGACTCCCACTAGGTTTAGGCTTGTGCTCCTCCAAGAATTTCCGCTCAAGTTTTTCTTCTTCTCTGATAATCTTGCCCAACTCTAGTCGAAGTTTAGTTGTACTCCATGTAGCCTCTTTGGCTTCTGCTTTGCTTATTTCACGTAGAATTTGCTTTGTAAGCTTCTTTTCCAGAGGTTTCCAAATGAGCGGGGTATCTAGTGGCTCGCCCATTGCTTCAAGCTGCCAAACAAAAAGCCTGCAAATCTTTTCCAGATTCAGGTGGAACTCCTTTTCTTGGTTGAACGAGTTGCAGGATAGCAGATTCATTAACTGCTTCTGTAATTCATACACAATAGCTTCCTTGTCTCCATACTCTTGCCTTAGTAGATCTACAGCCAGCTTGAAGTTGTGTGCCTCTAGACTGAGGCCAGCTATTAGAGTCTTTGCCTCTCCGCTCACATAGCTTCGCAAATAGGTTAGCTTCTGGATCGGTGTGAGGTCAGCTCTGGAGTCAACTGAGAGCGAGAAGGCTTCCCAAAACTCAGTCCATTCCAGCTTCTTCCCACTAAATTGCTTCATTTCCAGAGTGGAAGGCGAACGGTAGCGGTCTGCGCTGCAGGGCGAGTCTGATCATTTCCAACTCTAGCACCGCTGCTGCATCACCTGCACTGAGTTGCAATGCCCTCTCAGCGGCCTCAAGCTGGTTGATGGCTTTCTTCATATTCTTCAGTGTTGACTGAGCCTGAGTGACTACCCGATCAAGATTGATCTCGGTGCAGAAGGTGACATATCGCTCGTCTTCTAGCGGTCGCTCTTGTCCTGTCAACTTAGCCATAAGTGTGGTGTATGCCTTCTGTCCATCTTCGATCTTGGAGTACTGGATGAACAAAAGGTCATAGTTGTCCTTCCAATCAGCTAGTGCCGTTTGTAAATTCAGAAGGTTAATTGTTCCTGATTGAATTGATCCTCTCTCCATATAGTGGTGTTTCTTCTGCTAGTAGAGAGACAATGGTGGTGGATGCCTGACGCAATTGCCCTCGGATAGATGACGACATAGTCCTGCCAAGACTTTATTTGAACTCCGATAAAAAAGACAAAAATTCTTTGCTTGTGCGGGTCCAGAAACCCTAGCCTTTCGGATTTTTGTGAAAGTTTTACAAGTTTTTTTCGAAAAATGGAAGACTCTGACACCAACTTTTCGTTAGCGACAGTCGAAGAAAAAAAACTTGAAAAAACTTCCACCTGCTGTTGGTTGTTGCTCCAAGGTCCGAGTTGCGGCGGTCCTGAGCAAGTTTGTCCTGTTGGAACTAGGTTGGTCCGTCTGAGAGACTGTCTCTTCGAAGACAGAGATTGGCCAATTGTTTAATCGGCCCCCACTTTTGACGTGAACGGAATATTAAAGCCTCGATCTCTAGATATCCAAATCTAGAGAGAGCAAATATAAAACCGTTTATCAAAAATATGATTTTTATTGCAACTAAAAATATATATCCAACAACACAAAGTGGGAAGCGATGCTTCCCGCAGAACAAAAACATAGTCGTCAAAAGGAGGGACAAATGCATTAGCTAGGCTAATGCATAGCATAAGACACAGCAAAAAATGACCTTTTCCCTTGAATCGATAAACAAAAAATGGTTAAAAACAATTGATCGACAAATAAATATAACTTGAAAATTATGATCAAAAGTTAGTTTTACTGAGTCGCGATGGTTCGCGACAACGACCATTTGGTGAATTTGGGTGTCCATTGGGTGCATTTTTTGTTTTTTGGCTTCCATAGTCATTTTTGTGCGCTAACCACGACATTTCAAAATGTTCCGTAAGTAGAAGGTTGTCATATGAGCGGAATCACGACAAGTTGAAAAATACCATGGAAAACAGCATTTGACTACTGTCTTACCATCCTTAGAATGATCAAATTAGTACAGAAAACAAATTTTGGAACCTGAAAACCCACCAAAAAAGGTATTTGAACAAGTGGATGACCACCTGGTTTATTGATGCCTGGAGCATTAAGTTGGTTTACCATGAGTCTTTTAAATAACAAGAATAATATTCGAGACAAAAAGATGGAAAAAAATAATCTGAAAAAACCGGTATGAACTGTCTACTGAAAAAACCGATGCGAACTGTCCTATGTCCTGAAAATAACGGTACTTGAGGTTAAGATGAAAAAGTGTATCGAGTCGGTGTATCGAGTTGTCAATGTATCGAGTTGGTGTATCGAGTTTTCAATGCATCGAGGCGGTGTATCGAGTTAGTTTTTGTATCGAGTTGGATGTATACCACACCTGAGACAAAAATCACTCGAAAATGACTCTGGATGCATATAAACATATACATACCAGAGTTTCTTTATGCACTAGGCCCAGAAAGTAAAAACTTGTTTAAAATCGATCATTTTACCTAGATTTGCTTAAAAGACCAGTTTTGCGCGCAGTGGTATGACAAAAATTTGAATTGGCGGGGACACTTCTCTTTGCTTTCTCACTGTACTCTTTGCAGTTATTTCGAACGACTCCAAAGAGTACAGCGAGAGCCGAAGAAAAGTGTACCCCGCCAATTCAAATTTTGTCATGCCACTGCGCGCAACAACCATGGTCCCTTAAAAAGGTTAAAATTTGGTCGAAAATATCCTATAAAGACCATCTACCACCAAGGGGTGAGTGGCAAATTTTTTTGACAAATTTAGTTTCTTTTAGTTCAGAAAGTCTTAAAGGACCATAGCCGTCGCGACAACGAGCATTTCAAATGTTTGAATTCGCGCGGACAGTTCTCTTTCGTCTTTCATTTACTCGTTTGAGTCATTCGAAGCAAGTCAAAAGAGTACAGTGCGAGACGAAAGAGAACTGTTCGCGCGAATTCAAACATTTGAAATTCTCGTTGTCGGCGACGGCTATGGTCTTTTAAGAAATGCTTCTCGTATCTTGTTGTGCAGGAAAAATGAACGACACCCAACTGTCAGGATTTCCAACTTTCATGACCCAACTGTCATGAGTCCCAACTGTCATGAGTAAAAATACAAAAACCGACATGTATTTATTTTCATATACCGTATTGGTTCTAATTAGCCCACCCCCTCTAATAAACCCATCCCTCGATTTGAGGGTCGAGCCAACCCAATAGTACTCATTGTTCTAACCAGGTCAAACATTGATTATTATAAGACTTTGTTATTAACAAAGTTATTGAGGAGTTATAATGCTTGGGTACCCGAGTCAAATCGTTTTTCATCAAAACTGAATTCACCATGTGTGAATAAGCAAAAGTATTTTAAACAACCTTTCAAATCACAAATAAATTGCGATTTCATACATGAATATCAGAAGTTGGCCGTATAATGGGAAACAATAAATGACCAGGTCAAAATACAGGACTGTTATTAACAAAGTTCTTAAAGAGTTATAAAGCTTGGGTATTTCAGTCAAATAATTTTTCATTCAAACCATATTGACCATGTTCGAATTATCACGCCTAAATTTTCACACAGCCCGATATAAGTTCGAAGCCCTGACAAAATAATTATGCATATTACTAACACTGGTCCCCCAAGCAATCCAAAATCTACTCCAATAACCTTGGTCCCTGTGGTTTTTGGCAACTATCAAGTAGCCATAACTTTTTTTTTGACTCGGACAACCCAATTTTTTGATATTTTTTTTCACAAACTTTATTTAATACGCAAAGACCCGACAAAAGTGTTCGTGGCTCGGAGTTTCATCAATCCATGATCCGGTGTTTTCGTTAGCTTTTCGGACTGGCAGTGGATGATTTTCTAACGGCACATTTTCCTTCTTCCATTTGACTCGCATAGCATGGCAACCAGCGCATCCATAGTAGACGACCTTTACCCCATCGGCTCGAACTGGATTAAGCTGCTGAACCGACCACGTGTAGCACTTGTCTTCATCTGCTGAGCACTTTGTCACAGCCAAGGCCTTGCTTCCGATACGCTGATTATAAGTGAAGTTGAAAGCTGAAATCTGGAAAGAAAACCAATCAGATGACGGATTGAGTAAAAGAATACAGCACAAGAAAAATACGAATGACCGGCAAAAATAATGATTTACAGAAAAAAATTCATGTCAGGATCTAATTTTTTCAAATTTTTGTTTTTTTTACTCATTTTTACTCATGACTAGAGATGGGAACAAACAATATATTGATATTGGGATATTGGGGTATTGGGTCAAATAACGGCGTTAATATTGGTATTAGTATATTGGTTGCTGTCTTTCGAAAATATTGTATTGGTATTGGTCTGACGAAGATATTGGTGCTAAATAATGAAATTTTTCAATAGAAATTTTAAAATGTTACTCCTATTTTCCTCATTTTTTTGGCCTAATGGATGACATTAAACAAATTTATTTATTATTTTTTTATTGATTTACAGTCAACTCTCGATACAGTGTACCCTCGATATAGTGTAGATCTCGATACAGTGTATATTTTTTCAACCTCATTTAGTCAGCTCTAAGCCAAACTGGCTTGCAGTGTACCCTCGATACAGTGTAATCCTCGATATAGTGTATATTTTTCCGATCCCCGCGAGCTACACTGTATCGAGAGTGGACTGTACTTAAATTGTCTTAGTAAAAAATGAAAAGACTTCCTATACCCAAAATGTTTTTTATTTACAGAAGTCATTTTTTTGACAAAATCGAGTTTTCTTTCCACATTTCTGCAACACCATAACAAGATTTATTTCAAATTATTTTTCCCACATTCGACAGCTGGTGCAATGACATCTATTTTTCGTCTGAAAATCAGTTCGCCAACGTTAATTAGTCCAAAATTTAGATCGTCTGAAATTTAATTCATACAAACTTGAGTTTAAAAATTGCTCGATCATTCGATTTCCGAGCACATTTTAATTTTGATCTTGTGACCCTAATAAAAGCCAAAATGGATCAATTTTTGTTTTTATGCCAAAAAATCAGTTCCAGTGTGTTATTAAATAGAGATTAGACTGAATTAGGCCCTTTTTTAATTTTTTGGTAAACAAATGAACTTTTGAAAAAAATATTGGTGTTGGGCAATATATTGGGTCCACAACTTTGAAATATTGTATGGGTCTAGAGAGGGCCAAAAAATATTGGTATTGGTATCGGGCAAAGGCAAATGCCCATCTCTACTCTTGACAGTGGGGTCATGACAGTTGGGACTCATGACAGTTGGGTTTTTACCGGAAAAAAAGAGTTCGGAGAGTGATTTTGGGTCACTTTTCAAAAAAATCCGAGTATGGAGGGGCAACTGTATAAGTGCCGACCATTTCATAAGAACTGTTGTTGTCTCAATTTTCTCGAAATTTTAAAGGGGGGGGGGGACTTCAACGGCTCTTTTTTGACATCGACTGCTGCTTCACTTCACATACATTTTTTTACATATTTTGTTTTCCTATCTCAGATGTTTTTACACCGTTTTGTAGCTGAGATTTTCTCTTTCAATTGAGTGGTCAAACACCCTGATTGAAAATGATTTTTGAGAAATCATAGCAAACTCACACTAAAAAACCGTGGTTTTTTTTAGCTAGGTGTTTTTAGTGGAGTTTCACCTAATATTTGGTGTAATTAATCAGGGTGTTCGACCACTCAATTGATAGGGAAATAACTCAGCTACAAAATGGTGTAAACCATCTGAGATAGGAAAACAAAATATGTGAAAAAATGTATGTGAAGTGAAGTAGCAGTCGATGTCAAAAAGTAGCCGTAGAAGTCTCACCCTTTAAGTTTTGGTCTCATTCGAAAGAGCAGACAATTTTGAGTAATTTGACTTTCGACAGAACGCCAACTTCAAATTCGTACCTCGAGATACCTAAAGTGGGGTTATTTACTTACTTCAGCATAAATTTTTCAAAATATTCGCTCTTCGATGTGCACCACCCCCCCCCCCTTAAACGTTACGCCGAGATATGAGCAAAAGTTTGCAAAAAAGAGAAACATATAAATTTCAAGAAGTATCAGTGGGGCCAATAAATTTTTTAAACAATCTACTACTGAAGTAGCAATTCAGCATTTATTTATTTTCTTGCTATTATAACAACAATGAACAAACAAGCCAAGAGTTCATAGGCGTAAAATTTTTCCAGCAAAACCACTTGTGCAAGCTTTTCTGCCAGCTTCAAGTTTTGTCCTTTTTTCGCAGTATTCTTTCAGTGACATTTTGGCTTCATCTAAAGGTGGTATGGGTAGATCCATGAATTTGTCATAGTACTTTTTCATATTTAAAGTGTAACTGGAGTTCTCAATTGTCTAAAATACGTCTATTTTTTTTAGAAAGGAAGTTTCTTATTTTATAAGACCTGCTTTATAGAATTCTCAAGTAATTGCTGGGTAACTGAGTATTTGTTGATTACTGTTCCTAGTCCTAATCCCACCGCAACTCTTGAATTTCTGGCTTGTTCAGCAAATAGTGGAAAGAAAACAAAAGGTTTTCTGGAGCAGATTCCTTCTTTTATACTAAAATATTTTTTCGGTTGTATTTATTTGTATAAGTGCCGAATTTGCCGAATTGTATTAGGCCTCGAAATTTTAGCCGAAATTTAATTTTTTCTTGAAGAACAGTCATAAGTCGACCAATAAGCCTCAGGGTGGCTAGGAAAACCACCTCATACCTCCCTACATGAGTATCCACCTCCAGAATTCGAGTAATTCGAGCATCTTTGAAATTCTCAAATTAATTTAAAAAACAGGGTTTCAAACTTGAAAAACATGAAAAAATCCCACTAAATGACGACCACTTGGTTAAGTCGGTGCATTGATCATTCAGCAGAACGGGGGGATAATAAAAAAAACATTTGAAATGATGGGAGTTCTTCATAGAAAAAAGTTCGATTTGACAAATTCACGGCGGGGAATTTATCAGAGCGGTGATTTACCGGAGGAGGGATTGGCCACACGATGAAGAGAGACTAAGCTATCTTGAAATTATGGATCCCTTCTTCAATGTGATTTTTGACTACTAGAAGATTTCGTCCCGAGTGGATTTTGGTCGAGCGGATTTTGCCCAAGCGGATTTTGTCCCAAGCGGGTTATGGCCGAGCGGATTTTGTCCCCGAGCGGATTTCGGTCCGAGGGGATTTTGTCACGTACCGTTTTATAATGTGAATAGCGATTTTTTTAATTTTTTTATTTACTTGTTTATTTTTTGTTGATATTTTTCTGTCGGTCATTTTAGGTTAATTCGGTCAATTTTAGGCCTTATCTACCCACCTCATACTTACCCACCCTACTGGCGTAGGTAGATCCACCTACCACAGGTACTCACCTAAGGTTTTGGGTTCGAGCAGGTGAAATCACAATTTTGGCTTTATCTAACCGTGTTTTTATTTAAAGGAGAGGGAAACATACTTAAGTTTGAAAAAATGGCCTCCATGGCGCAGTGGGTAAGCATTTGATTTTTTTGGCACAAAATGGTGTTGCAGGTTCGATCCCACGTGGTGATATGCTATTTATTTTGGCTTGTTTGACCAGTTCTAGGAGTAATTTGGGTCGCTGATTCCGAATCTGGCGCCAAAAAATCACTAAAACTGGATGCAAGATCACTAAAACTGGTCAAAAAAGCCAAAATAAATAGCATGCCACCGCGTGGATCGAACCTGCAACACCATTGTAGGCCAATAAACGGAAACGCTTTTACACTGCGCCACCGAGGCCACTTTTTAAACCTAAGTAGCTTTTCTTCCTCCTTTAATTTCAAGTATGATAGCACGATTTGTTTTTTTCAGGATGTATCCACTTACAGCAATGGTACCCGACTCAATTTTTGGGCTTGGGGTGGGTAAAATCCCAACTTTGGTCCTAACAAACCAGATATCCCACACGATTTCAAGTAAAAAATGGATTGCTTTTAACTTTTATAATAATTTTAAATTTTGAAGACCACCCGGGTGGATATTAACTTACGCGATGGTACATACCTCAGGGTTCGGATATTTGGGTAGGTGAAATCGCAATTTCAGCCCCATAAAACCGAATTCCGAATAAAGGTTTTCAAAAAACAAAAAGCATCCTATTTTGTTGTAAAACTATGTGTGGAATCGGGTCAAACAAGGTCAGATTTGCGATTTTACCCACATGATCCCTAAAATCTGCGGTGGATGCCACCCGGTAAGATGGATGTCCACCTGAATGGTCTAAAAAATTAAAAAAAATATTAACAAATACATTATATACAAATCCACTTGGTTCGGCCAGGGTCCGACACTTTTTTACCTCGATTTTCGAAGTCTTTTGCCAAATGTGATTGACCAGTCTGGTCCGAAAAATCGCAAGGATTCCGATTTGGCCGGTCGTTTCCGAGAAGACTAATTTTTTTCTATTGAAACCGGCGGGTCTCGATTTTACGGCATCACTTTTTAAAAAAGGTCTTTTCTGCAGTACTTTTATGAGTGCTCTTTTACCGATAAAAAATGGTATTTGTCGTAAAATTCTAAAAAAATAAGATTTGGGGTCCTAAAGTAGGGACAAATGTTATAAATAATGAGTTTGAGTTTTTGACATTCTGCAAAGTATTTTTCGTTGAGCCTGTGCGGAACTGGGTCAATTTGACCAGTCCATTTGACGCAGTGTTTCTCTTTGAAGGAATATTGCCGTCTACGACATCGATTTTCCCCCGCCAGTTTACAAGAATTTCTTAATCATTGAACTTCTGTACGGATTTTTAACTTGATTTCTAACAAAACTATACCTAAAATTTAATTCCAGGTCTTGTTTTGTTGGAAACCGAGTTCAATGATTAGGGAATTTCTTTTGAATTGGGGGAGGACAATTTATAACAGGTGACCATGGTCCTTCAGGGCGTGTAAAATTTGAAAAATTGCGAAAAGGCCATTTTACCTGCCAAGACAAATATATTTGTCAATTTTCTATTTATGTAATATTTTTTGTGGAAATCGCAATTTTATGATTATTTTCTATTGATGAAGCATATGAGTCGCTTTTTCAAAAATTCTTTTTATTTATTTTTACTTTTTGTAACTTTTCGATTTGTATTACAATACAGATGATCCGTAATGATTGTCATTATCAATGATCAAAGTTCAATCTAGTGGAAAACGATCCATGGCTAGAATTTAATCGAAAACAGCATTTCTAGTGCAATTTGTGGTGTTCAATTGTTAAAAATATAATTTCTTTATTTTTTCTGCAACATTTGCTAACTTTCAAGTCGCCTTTCTTTTCTTGCCTGTTTCTGCACATTTTTCGTAGTCACCTTTACCGAAAAAGTCCCAAAAAGGTAGTGAAATTCTGCAAAAACATGGTAGTGAAATTTGGTTGAAAAATGAATAGGCGGCTTTAAAGAATAGGAACTTTGTCAGGAGGCTAGACAAACTGAATTTGAAACCACCAATCGATAGCTTAGACAAGGGACTACATTTTGTATAGACTCACTTTTTCTATACATACGGAAGGAGGTATGTAGGGGTGTGGATTACTCGAAATTTTGGAGTATTCGACTCGATAATCGAAGCTCGAAAAGTTTGGAATAATGCTGGAAATTATTCGATTTTAAGTTTACCGAGAAGTTGCAAGAAAAGTAGTAATTTTTTCTTACCCTGCTTTTTACTATTTTTTTTCTGGTACTGGCACTATAATTGTTTGATAACCTCGGAGCTATTACAAGAATCACTATCGAAGACATTTTATCAGGCTTTGATTCTTTTTTGAATTCTAGGCTTTAAAATATTTTTAATGACTTGCAAAGAGTGACACGGAATTGAGATATTAGAATTACAATAGCCAATTCTTTACGAAAAACTACCATTGAGCTCATGCGGCAAAAATATGTGAATTCATCGAAAATAATAATAATTTAGAAATTTGAGATGAGAGCCCTGCTGTCTTTTATATCTTTGCCTCGCTACTTTTTATACTAACTTATAATTAGGTTCTTTCAATTACCTTTTCAAGCCACCATGCGTCAAAAACATGACTGTTTTCGGGTGAGACAATAAATCAAATTGAGGTGCCCAGCTAACCTAAAAAATATTTTAAATTAATTTTTGAACATTCTTGACAATGATAACATAACCAGTTTAACATGACTTCCAACTTTTTGATTGTTCTTTCCTTTGAACGAAATATTATGCGATATTGATCTAATTCATTTATAGCCCGAAAAGGGCATCCAATATGTGTTGAGGACATTTGTTCCATGTTGTAAAGCTGCCTAGAGCTATGTAAATGGTTCCTGAATTAATTAAATTTCACAGCCAGATACTAGGATAGCCATTTTAGGTGGACTTCGTTCAGACTTTCCCACTGATCATATTTGGTTAATACACCATAGGTTATTCGACATTTCAAAGTTGGGTTTGTTCTTTATGTCTTCTCGAAAATTGGCCAATAGTATATCGGGCACTTATGTACTTGGGGGCGGGGGTTAGGGGGGGGGAGATGAAGGTGGGCCTAGGTAATGTCTTTGGCTTAGACTTAGGCAATAGTAGGCCAGCGTATGTGAGGACCAGTCTTGGCCACGCCTGGATTTTATCAAACGCCACATCCACCATCAACCGGTTGATTGATTTCCGGTTGATCAACCGGTTGATTGGAAATTGTCGGCAATCAACCGGTTGATTAGATTTTGGTTGATCAACCGGTTGATCGAATGGTCAACCAGTAGGTTAATTTTGGTGAAATTTTCGATCTTTCTTACCGGTTGATAGAAAATTTCCGGTAATCAACCGCCACATCAACCATCAACCGGTTGATTGATTTCCGGTTGATCGTCAATTTTCGGCAATCAACCGCCACATCAACCATCCACCGGTTGATTGATTTCCGGTTGATCGTCAATTTTCGGCAATCAACCGCCACATCAACCATCCACCGGTTGATTGATTTTCAGTTGATAGACCGGTTGAGAAAGGTGATCAACCGTGGTCCACCGGCGAATAAACCGGTTGATAACGCCGGTTGATTGGCCAAAACTGGTAAGGACGGACTCTAATGTATTTCCCTGATTACAAAAAAGTTATAAAAACATTTTTGAGTCTTCACAATATTTTGAACATACGCTGGCTACCCTTGCCTTAGCCTAAGCCCAACACTTTACATGGGGGCCCCGAAGTACATAAGTACCGTATATCGAACCTGAGCGATGGATCTGTAAAATAATATTCTACTTGTCAAAGTGAAATAATCTACCGTATTTCCTTTATTGATTCCCCATGGAAAGTTATTTTTCAACGCCTAAAAAATCGGAAAATTTGAGGTCGATTTTGAGATTTTCGGGTGCTCAACAAAAATCTGAAAAGTGTAATCAGGTAAACTCGTGGTAACTAAAAAACGCAAAAAACAGATTTGCAGGTCCGTAGGGTGGGAGTTATCTAAGCATGGTGAGTCGACGTGGAATTTGTCACTTTTGGATATTTTTTTTAAATTTTAGCTTTAAAAACCATCTGTTGTTTTGCTCGCCAATACCTTTTTAAAATTCGACGACATTTCCAACAAAATGGTATATCAAGCGCCAAAATTAGTTTATAAAGTTTTGATACACAGAAACAGAATTTGCCAAACGTATGTTTTGCCAAAACAAAATTTCCGAAACGAAATTCGCCAAGCGTAGGTTTTGTCTAAAATAAATAGGAAAGCAACTTAACTTCCGAGAAAACTTTTTTAGATGAAACCCACGTTTAGAAAATTTTGTTTTGGCATAATCCGATTTGTTTAATTTCCTTTTTCCAAGTTTCTCTTAGCCTTGATAAGGGTTTTGTAAAAGAGTTAATGCATAAGGGTTCTCTAGCTAAAATGACAAGGAAATGAAAAAAAAGTTATGCTTGTACGAAGCTTATATTAAAAAACAGAAACTGAAATTACTGCAGCGGAAACTTGTCATGTACCGTGATTACGACAAAAATGATAGAAAAATTTTTTACCTCGTGAAATCAGGGATTTGGTGAAAAGGAGATGTAGCAAAACAAGATTTGTCCAGTTTCACACTACGCACACAATGATCCGTTTGTGGTCCGTAGGCGGATTCGCAATCATTGTGAACGTAGTGTCACTGAGCTATGTAGCATGCACTATACCGCCTGACCCCGAAAAGTCTTTTTTGATTCTTTGCTTGTTAATACTCGTTTTGCTTAATCTCATTTTTGTCGTTTTTGCCGAATCTGCCCAAGCCGTGAAATACCCGTGAGCGAAATCCCCTCGACAATATAATAATCAAGTTTATTATTACCTTTGGAATTGATGTCTTCTACAAATCTTTTTACGTCGTGTCAAGTGTTTTTGCTTGGTCACAATATGCTCCAACATACCGAGTATCCTGCGTTCCTGGAAAAAAATTTGAAAGACTGAAACACTCACAAAACTATTGTGTTCATTCTAATCAAGCCAATGACTTCCTGATTCAAAATAGAAATCTTTTGTCTAAACTCCCGGTACTTGTTGGGCTGGTGGGCCCCGTCAAAAAGAGTAGTATCGCCAATACTACACCAAGTATGAGTAGTATTTCAAAGACTACTACAAAACCTATAGAATATTCTGGTTCATACTAATCCATTACGCATTTAGGCTTAGGCTTAAGCTAAGGTAGGCCACCGTATGTAAAGACGGACTCAAACAGGTTTTTCGTACTTTTTGTAATTAGGAAAACACTTTTTAGTCCGTCCTAACATACACTGGCCTACCCTTGTCTAAAGCCTAAGGTTAAATGCTTGTTTCATACCACTTCTATGTTATACTACTCCTACTTGAAGTAGTATTCGCGATAATATTTTTTTGACAGGGTGCGACTAGAAACAGAAAAATGACTGGCGCTACTCGGTTTTACCCCTACCAATAATTGTAGGCTTAGCATTTAGGCTTAGGCTTTGCCCTTAGGCTTAGGCTCAGGGCCGAACCATTACTAATTTCAGCTTTTTTTCTTTAAAAAATATGCTTTTAGGTAGCCCTGAAAATTTTTTGAGGGGTAAAACCGAGTAGATTTTTTGGGAGGGGTATAAACGAGTAGCGTCAAATGCCTTCAGGGCGGGTTTCGAGTCAGGGTTTTATAGCCCGCGATTTTCGGGACAGGGTTTCAGGACTGCCCGAAAAAAATTCAGGGTCCTGACAGGCCCTGGTGAAAATTTCAGGGTTTAAAGAAGGGGGGAAGCCATTTAGCCTTGAAAAAGTGGCCTCGGTGGCGCAGTGCTTAAGTGCTTGCGTTTTTTGGCCCAAAATGGTGCCGTAGGTTCAATCCCGCGTAGTGACATATTATTATTTTTGCTTGTCTGGCCAGTTTCAGAGGTATTTAGACTTTTTGACGCCAGATTCGGAATCGGCGACCCAAATTACCCCTATAACTGGCAAAACAAGCCAAAAAATAGTATTCCGCTACGCGGGATCGAGCCTGCGGCACCATTTTAAGCCAAAAAATGCAAACACTCACGCATTGCGCCACGGAAGCCACTTTTTCAAACCTAAATTGCTAACACCCTCCTAGGGGAGGAGGGCCCTCCTTTAAGTTCATCGCGTTCTTTTGCGACTGCTGCTCTTTGCAATACTTTTTAGCTTGTTGGCGAATATTTCGAAGTGTTTGCATGCGTAAAAAGAGCTTTTGTAATGCCATTTGACATATTTATCTTCTTTTCACACTCATCACATTTTGCTTCCACGGCCGATAGTTTCGTGAAAACTGTTATCTTGCAAATATCACTCATCTAAAATTTATTTAGATTTGCAGGATAAACAATGTTTAACAACTATGAGTCTTAAATAAGATAGCGACTAAAATTAGCTAATTAAACAAAATACAGTCTTCGCTCGACAACGCAGCATCCCGGGGACAGCCTGATGTGCCGTTTTTGAAGAGTAATTTAATTTGACGGAACCGGTCTCATGGTGCCGGATTATCGGGGTGCCGATTTATCAAGTGCCGGTTTGTCAAGAGTATATAATAATAAAAGAAATGCAAAGAATAATAAAAATTGTTATTATACTGTTTTTCTTGATAAATCGACTACCTCTAATGAACCGACCCCTAGAGGGAGGTCGAAAATTTAACCGACCGGTCATTCAATTAGAGACAATACGGTAAGTACTGGAAAACTGCTCAGACCGACAAATTTCGGCGGTAAATTGGAAGAACACTTCTGGAAAATTTAGCTTCAGGATCTGGCAAATTTCGGGTCAGGGTTCATGGTTTTTGAAATCGACCAGGCGGGTTTCGGGTCAGAGTTTTTGGCTAAAAGTCGCTCAGGCGGGTCAAGGCCCTGTTCAGGGCCCTGACCTGTTTCTGTCTCTAGGCGCGACAGTCCAACAACTACCAAACTCCTTAATTGGTGTTTTCCCAAAAGCAACCAAAACACTTAACACCAGAGCACTTTTAACGTGAAGAAAACGTGTTTTCAAGGAGCGGCCGACCTTTTTAAAATTTAAACCAAAAATTGACTTTTTGCCTTGTTGGATCCAGTGTTTGGACCTCGTACGAGTGTGAGAAAATTTTTTAGAGGTACGAGTACGAACATCTTTAAAATACAAGTATTTATAAGTCACGAAGCAAATACCGGCGCTTCACCACTAAAAAGCCGGATCTTAATGTCTTTTAATAAAAGATACATTGCAAATTATTTTTTTTAAGTTACTTCCTGAATACCCAATGCTTTTTTATACGAAGTAAGAGCTGAAATTTT
Source organism: Ditylenchus dipsaci (assembly GCA_004194705.1). NCBI lineage: Eukaryota > Metazoa > Nematoda > Chromadorea > Rhabditida > Anguinidae > Ditylenchus > Ditylenchus dipsaci. The sequence goes on along the minus strand of SADC01000870.1, from coordinate 55,844 downwards.
CGTAGTACGAGTAGAAATTTTAGAGGTACGAGTACGATGTACGAGCTTAAAATTTTCATGACCCTTTTCTGTACGTACGAGTACGACCTTTTTGAAAGTCCAAACACTGGGTGGACCAAGGTAAAGGGTACTGGAGGGTACACACAATTGCTGTGTGTGAACTTGCAACAACTTTCAAGAACAAGAGTTTCGTATAAAAATTCTCGTGTTTAAAAAGTATTTACTGGTGAAAACAGCCTTAGTATTCCAGATGATCCCCGAATAAGTATGCTAGATAAAATACTTGGAGTGAAATCACCAAATCCCAGAAACCATCGCTTAGCAGAGCTGAACTTCCGGCATGTAGTTTATGAACTGAAAGTCTTTTATTCCTATTTTCCTGATGTTGGTGTAAGAAAACATCGGCACTGAAATGGATTTTAGCAGTATTTTGTGTGATGATTATAAATTTTCGACTTACTTACACAAAAAGTATGGCCAACTAGATCCAGCAAGTTTTCAGCAAAATTCCTGACTCGATTGCCAAACACTTCTGGTCGAACAAATCTTGGCTGTCTTGAGGTATTGCAGTGAACATGCTTTGTTGAGCTGACCAGCTACCTCCTACAATTTTGAAAGGCTACAATTAGTTTCCCAGCAGATACTGTATTTATAAGGCATGAAATTATTGCTAGAAAACAGCCCCAAGGTCAAGATGGTAGGTAAAAATACCATTTTAGCTCTTTGACTTCCCTAAAAGTATGTGATAAATCCCTTTGTGGACTCTGGACCAAAACAGAGATTTGACCAAATGTTCTTTGATAAAACAAGTACGAGACCAAATATACGGTTGGCCAAACAATTTAAAATTCAAACAAGTGATTGTTGAAATAAGTAACTTGATGAAACCCTTTTTTGATGAAATGTCTTTTTGTTCGAAATGTCTTTTTGTATTTTTGTTCAAATAGTTTATTGTTGAGTTCTCTAATTGATGAGTTATAGGTACGCCTAGTTTCCGCCTCCACATAAACGATTTACGGCTACCTTTTGACATTGACTTTTTTACCTTTTTTCATATACCGTATTTCCTCTAATTTCTCCACCGGGGGAGTAATTAGAGGCATGCGATTTTTTCAAACTTCAGGTGACCTGAAATTTCTGTTTTCATTTACTGTTTAAGCTGTGTAAAAAGTGCCTGTTAGATTTTTAAAATCCCTCTCGGGCACTTTTTACACAGCTCAAACAGTAAATGAAAACAGAAATTTCAGACCACTTGAAGTTTGGGGGGGGAGTAATTAGAGAGGGGGGGGTGAAATTAGAGAAATACGGTACTTCGTTTTCTAAACTCAAATGTTTTCATACCGTTTGTAGCTGAGATTTTGCGATAAAATGTGTAAAAACATCTGAGATGAGTAAACAAAATACATGAAAAAAGGTAAAAAAGTCTATCTCAAAAGAGAGCCTTGAAAGTTAACTCGCTCCCTTGTTAGCAAAGCGTAAGGTTGGCAATTGTGTCATCACTAATGGCTTTTATCATAACTTAGCACAACTTGTCATGCGCAGTACTGGCTTTAAACTATAGGTGTACTTTTTTTTTGTCATTTTTAGGCTTAGGCCGCGCTAGTAGAAAATAAAGCCTTAATAATTTGTTTTTAATATCGCTTTACCATGGCTATTAGGCCTAGGCTTAGGGAAAGCCAGCGGAAATTAATTTAGTTCACAGTCTACTTAATCACTTACCTAGACCCCGTGCCCAAACATCTGAAGGCAAGAACAGTGTCGGACTGTATAATACATATGGCACACCCTTTTTTTCATTCAACAACACCGCAAAAGCAAAGCCATGGAGTTAAACAGAGAATCTAAGACTAATAAGTCCCAGTCTTGGTTCAGCAAATCTCGCATCTGCAACAAAGAGCTGTAATATAAAGTCAAAACTTCTATCAGTTATCCTCAAAAAATGACAAAATATGACCAAATAATTTTATTTTTAGTGTTTTCGGCTCGCATATAAATATTGGTGACTATGGAGAGAACAGATTGTATACACAGCATTACTATTTTCCTCAATCTCTTGCGATAAAAGTCTTGTTGATTGTGGCAGAGAAGAGGCAATATATTGGGCTGAGAGTCGAGCGTATTTCTCATTAATTTCATTTAAGACAAAGACGATTAACGTTTGCCCTTTAATAAGGTGGCCCCTCGATTTTGACTACCTACATATCAGCCAGAGTAAATTTTTGCAAAGCGGTTTATTGCAAATAGCGGGATACAATTTACCAATTTCTTATCGACTGGTCAAAAAAAATGACAGTCGATCTATTATTGATCAGCCCTAGCACCACTAATTTAAGGATATTTAATATTTTCGCTTACCTGACTAGAGTAGGTTTGCGTGAAATTTCCTAAAGCCATATCGTTGCTATGTGTAATCATTAGAGGTTCCAGCGCGTTGCTGGTCCTTCTCCAAATGCTTGTGTCTAGCATTTTTTGCAGTTCAGCACTCATTTCAAAGTGCCAAACTTCGACAAAACATTGTTCAAACCAAAGTTTCTCGGCTTGGACTCTCCACCGGTTTGTAGCACAGTGATTTCATGACCTGCTGAAGCTAGGCTTAAATCACTTGCATGAGTAACTTAAGCTCTACATATACTTAAAAAACCTGTTTAAATAAGGTGTCATACTGCCAATGTGACTGCTCGCGCCATTGCAATAAGTAAACAATATTTTTGATGCACTTGTAGGTAGAAATAGCCAAATTTGAGACAATGTTAGACTGAATATTAGTTGGCAGAATATCATTTGACTAAAATATATTTAAAAAATACGGCTTTACATAGCTTCGACAATTAGATAAGAGTAATATTAAATTTTGCACCCTAATTCGCTGAAAAATGCCCCCTAATTCGAAATTTAATTTGTTTCTTAATTTTTACGTTTATTTTTCAATCTTTTTATTACTATCGAGTAGCCCAAGATCTCAGATTTCTAATGAGCTATCAAATTTCAGTGAATGATTCGAGAAATGGAGAAATTTCGTGGTTTGGAAAAATTAAAGAAAAACAAAAGATACTGGACTCAAACCCCTGAAGGTCTACATTTCTGTAATTATTCAATGGAGTTTGTTAGATAGCTTGTTAGAAAGCTGAGATCCTGGGCTACGTGATAGTTGAAATTTTTTTCAATAATCGCAAAAATAAAGAAAAAAATTCATTTTCTGCTTAGGGGGCATTTTCAGTAATTAGGGCGCAAAATTAAATAGCACCCATTAGATAATTCGAAAAGCGCCTATTTAAATAATCAGATATTTCAAAAAGATGATATTACGCCAATTAAGAGAGTTCGCCAATAGCCGATTTCGTTTATAATACGTTTTGGCAATCGGATGATTTACCGCAAACTACTTCGACAATCACAAACTTCGCCACTATTATTGTCACTCTTCGTAGTGTTTTTCATCGTGGGTAGCTTCTCCTACTTTCTGTTTTGTTGTCCGAATTAATATCTATATGTGTTTGCGGGCCCTTCAAATATTTTCGCCTTGGCCCCCTGTTCTTCTCAACTTTTGCATTTTTTGAACGGTAAACAAACCACAGTAATGAACTACTTTTTCACAAGACCGTTAAGACTCAGAGTGGGTGAGGAGGATACTTACAATAGTTAATGTGAGAAAGACGCATTAAATGCACTATTACAAAAAGAATGCAAAATAATCACAGAAGAATAAATTGATGTATTGAAGTTAGACAGGCAAACGTTCTTTGTTGTTGCCCACTCTTTCTCTGTCCTTTGTGTGTCTACACTTTATTAACACTCACACACACACACACTTATATTCATTCATAATCTCTTCATGGTTTGTTTAAGTGGTCAATTTAGAGCGTCAAAGATCTCTGCGAAATTCGTGTGGTTACTCATGGCTCGTTCAGGAAGTCGGAGTTGGAGTTGGCGTTGGAGTTGGAGTATTTGGCATCGTGAACACGCTTTACTCCAACTCCGACTCCAACTCCAAGTGTTCACGAAGTCGAAGTTGGAGTTGGAGTATCTCTGATTAGTGAAGACCTTTCATGCCGGAAATCGGTATATTTCGCCAGTCTATGAGCAATTAGTGGCGGCAGCCTTGCAAATATGAGTCTGAACAATCAAAAAGCTTGAAAAATAAAAAACTTTTAGCGCAATACGTGATCACCAATCAGATATACTCCAACTTCAACTCCGACTTCGTGCACACGTTGGAGTTAAAGTTAAAGTCAGAGTTGGAGTAATTTGCATCGTGAACACCCCTTACTCCAACTCCAACGCCAACTCCGACTTCTTGCACGAGCCATTAAGAAAGTTTTACTTTTCAATGAATGAAAAATGAAAAAAGTTCTAAGAAGTCTTAGTATCATACGTAGGGTTGCCGACCTTGAATTTTGCAATTAAAACAACACTTTATTTTTGAAATTCAAGGCTGAATATATTTTTTACGAAATGGAAATCTTCAGTTTAGAAAGTGTTCAGGCTCATTTTTTTTGATAGGTGATCTTTATAGTTAAATTTGAGATTGACCCAACCAGGAGTCGAGAAGAATTTTATTTGATTATGATCAAATCTTTATTGCTACAGCAAGCAGAACAATAATACAAAGAACATCAAGATGTAAAAATTCTATCCATCCTACGCTTTGAGACTTCCTCTTGAAGAACACATTCTCGCCTTTCTTGTTCAATATCCTCTGGGTCAGAAATCTGGCTTCTTCCACCAAAGCGATAGGAGTATCCACAAACATTTCTTTAAACTTTTTTGCGTTACAGAATATTCTGGTTGTGCAGAACCTTAATTTTATCAGTTAATTCTGAGTTAAATTTGAATAATATCACCTCGGATATAGCGTTTTTGACCAGCTCTTTGTTTAAGTTGAGCTTTTTTAGTACTGTTCCGAGTCCCATTTTGATTATAACCCTGCTGTTTCTGGACTGATCAGCGAATAGAGGGAGCTGCAATTTATGTTATGTTTAAAACGCCAAGGCCTTACGGTGAGACTAGTTCATTCTGGTGCAGAATTTCATGCAGAATAGCATAATATTTATGGAGTACTTTTTTGACGGGCATATATTTTTTCGCCGAAACTCGTATTTAAAAAAATAACTAAATTACTGGAAAGGTTTTATTAAAAATGTGTTTGCCTTCTTATCACATCATTCAAATACAGTCAAGTCTCTCACTAACATACATTCCATTAATATACACCTCAAAACATAGAGCTAAGCACGGCCCCGATCAGATAGTAGCTCTCCCATTAACATACAAAAGACAATCCGTGGTCCTCGATGATGTATTGGAAGTTATGGAACCTCCCCCTTTTTTTTGGATTTTAGGCAAAGGATCAAGCAAGGTTAGGCCAGCGTATCTTAGGACGAACTTAAACATGAGTCTTAGATACGTTCGAGTCCGTCCTAATATGTGCTGGCCTACCGTTGACTAAACCTAAAGCCGAAAAATCACGAAAAAACAACAGGAGGACCAAGGCGGAACCCCAACCCTCCTCATCCCAATGAGGGATTAGGCTGATACCGTATTCCTCTAATAGAAGCCCCCCTCCTATTATAAGCCCCCCCTCTAATATAAGCCCCTCTGGAGGTCATCCAAAATATAAAAGCCCCCCTCTAATATAAGCCCCCCCCTCTAGTGGGTATCCTGAAAATATAAGCCCCCTTTTATATAAACCCCTTAATCAAATATTTTTTAGATAAACAGGTGCTGCTAAACGTGGTAAAAGATACAAAGAGTGCCTTTATGTATTTGCCTATCACATCTTTCGAAGTGGATCGCTGGAATACTTGTGAATGAGTGAATTTCAAAGCAAAACTACATCGAGTGCTATTTAGCGGGCATTTTGTTGGTTTAAAAAATGCTTTACGCAGTAATCATCGGCAGAAAATCAGCAACAAACGATACAAAGTGACGTCGGTTTACGTTTGAGGAACAAGAAAATAAGTCGGCAGCATAGGTCAGATAAAAAGAAGGCATAACGATATTTCGCAGAAAATTATCTAATTTCGCAGCAAATTTTTGTCTCGCTTTTTTATTTTTGATTTTCTAACCTTTTTTTGAAAATTACAGGGTGAGTCGAGAAATTCGAACACTTTTAATAAGCCATAACCTTGTCTAGGACAAATTCCGAAATTCTGTAAACGCAGAACGACTCAATTTTTTATAGGAATTTCTTTGATATATAATGTGAAAAACACAATTTTCGCTTGATCCTCCCATGTGGTTTGGCTTGGCCATCCAGAGGCTATTCTCAGACATTCGGCAAAGTTATTACTCTAAATGAGAATTTAGCTACATAATGGTGTCAATACTTTCAGAAAAAGTATATGTAAACTAATAGAAAAGGTAAAACAAAATTCGCTGAAAAATTAAGATATGCTGCGAAATTCCAATACGCCCAAAATAAATTTAGGTAGAACGCCTCCGAGAGAAACAGTGGGTAAACTATGAATATAGAATAAGTGCTTTTGATGTTTAAACGCTGTTTCAACAATGTTATGTGGAAAATTAGAAGCGATCAGAGGGTGGCGTAAAAAAATTATGACTAAAAATTTTTTCCGCGCCTTCGGCGCGGCGAGTTCAAAAAATAAAGGCCCCCCTCTAATACAAGCCCCCCTCTAATATAAGCCCCCCCTGGAGGCCATCCATAAAATAGAAGCTTAATAGAGGAAATACAGTCAAACCTCTATATAACGGCCTCTCTATATAACGGCCTCCTCTATATAACGGCCCCCTGACCAGTTTGGTTGGATTTGACTAAAACATAAGGAGTTAGACCCTCTATATAACGGCCCTATATATAACGGCCCTCTATATAACGGCCCCCAAGTCCGGTCCCTAGCAATGAAAGAACCCTCTATATAACGGCCCCTAACTCGAACACGGCCTTTTCCAGTTGCCATTTTTGCTCTATTATTTGCAATCATTTGTTCTCATTTAGATCTAAAGTGTTTTGTTGCTTTTTATCTCTTTTATTTTAGATTGTACAATGAGCACTCCGGGTAAACCAGCAAAGCGTCGTGTTCTAACATTGGAAGAAAAGAAAGCCATTGTGGAAGCTTCTGAGAAGAAAAGCAACTATGAGCTAGCAAAGGAGTTCGGCATTGCAAGGGAACAATTTAGGGAATTCTGAAAAGCAAGGACTCAATCTTGGAAGCAGCAGCTAATGGGAGCAAATCGAAGCGGGCGCGTCTCACATCTGGCAGGAATCAGCATCTCGACTTAGCACTTATTCACTGGATCAAGCAAATTTGCTCTCGAAACATTCCAGTCACCGGGACCTTCTCAAGGTATAATTTTAATCAAAGTTCCACGTTGAAAGCTTTAGCTTTTTAGGAAAAAGCGAAAGAGATTGGGACAGAGCTTGGATTATTGCTGGTGTTTAAAAGAATGGTTGTTCCTAAGTCTGCCACTTTAATGATGAGCTCGTTTTGCAAAACCTCTATACAACGGCCCCTTTACAAACGTTAGTAACATACCCTCTATATAACGCCCCTCTATATAACGGCCCTCTATATAACGGCCCCCAAGCCGGTCCTAGGGGGCCGTTGTATAGAGGTTTGACTGTACGGTATATAGCTGTGCATCGATTTTTCATTTCAATTGTTTTCTGTGTTTGTTGAACAGTTAAAATTATGCATAAACATGATAGAGGCGCCTACTGCCCCTTGCAGTTGATGTTAGAATTGAATGAAGTCTTCTATTAGCATACACGGAGCTGAATTAAAATAAGTGGCCTCCCATTAACATACTCCCCGATTAACATACACCTTTCATTAACATACAACTAGGCCGGTCCCAGGGGTGTATGTTAATGAGATACTTGACTGTACCGTATTCACTCTATTAAAGCTCACCTCCAATAAAAGCCCCCCATAGTGACCCAATATCTCAGCCCAGTGAAATTACTTTGCAATTCTGTTTTTTTTTCCATTTTCTTAATAGACACGACTTAGATTTTGGTTGAGCACATAAAAATCTCAAAATAGAAATATTTTTTTCGATTTTTAGGGGTTGAAAAAAAGTCGATACAGTCAAGTCTCGATATAAGATACACCCAGGGACCAGACCTAGGTGCATCTTATATCGAGGTGTATCTTATATCGGGGGTATCTTACATCGAGACTTGACTGTAGGCTTTAATAGAGTGAGCACGTATGCCTTATGACTTGTTTCGTAGAAGAGGAAATGCGCTTTCTAACACATATTTCAATTTTGGTCTTTGCTAAGTACATCACGAGCGAAATGTGGTACTTTTATAGTTAATCCCCCATACCCAAAATCACCTCCGATTTCATCACCTCTCAAACTCATTTTTTCTGCTCAACACGATAAGAGAAGCATGTCTAAATACTTTCTGATCAAAAAATTTCAACTTTGCCAAAAAGTTGCCTCCCACCCTCAGGGGTAATGGTCATTTTAAGGCATTTTAGGGTCATTTTCGGATGATTTATCACATTTTGCTTAATGTAGCTGGGCAAAAAGACTCTTTTAATGCATTTTCGATTAAGAGCGGTGATCTACAACGACTTTATGAATGAAACAGGTTATGTTTTTTATGTGGTGGTCATTTTATTACAATATCAGCGTGGATATGTAGATCTTGGCACACCACTTGTAAACCTTTGAATCACGGTGGATTTTGACTATTTACAATTTGTTACCTTCCGACCTTTTTCACCCACTGATCGAAGCAAGAAGCACTCGAACCATCGTGTTCAGCATCTGAGTCAGACAATACCGACCTACAGGTTTGTGTTAAGCGTGTCAAATATATAAAACTGATAATAAAACTAGTTTCTTAAAACTCAAGTTCTGTGGCAAAATTTAAAAAAACCTAGTATTTAGCATATTTGCTAAAATCTCCACACTCCAGGCTACAATTAAGTTATAGATTTGTCCAAAAAGTCTAGTTTTTCATCTCGCTTGGGATCTACGAAATCTCCGGACAACCTAATATTAAAAATAAGATCAATTTTTGCTTCAAACTTACAATAACTGTAGGTGTTCCGGTGCAAAAAGCCTCTTTCAAACTGACAATAAAAATACAAAAATATATATTTGCATATTATTTTTACCTTTTCAAGCCCGCGTGAGAAATAAAAACTTTAGTTTTCGGATGAGCTAGCTAAGGCAGTTGAGGAGCCCATTTCAAAACCTTCACATGATCTTGACACGAACTTCCATTATAGACAAACACAATGCGATAATCCACTAATTCGTTGAAAGCTTCTACAAAAGAATCCAAAGCATTTTGAGGGCTGTACTTCCAAGATACCAAGCTCCCAGTGCCATGTAGATTGTTCCTAAAAACTACAACAAAACTGCTGCTGCTGAAGGAACGTGGTCTTATCACATTGCGCGCCACAATCAGTCATTCCTCTCTGCGATTGTGTTTCCGCTGGCCTTTTTCGCACTATGTTTCCGGATTCTGAAGTGGCAAAGAAGTTTGGAAGTTCTCAGGATAAAACGCCAAAATTCTAACAGGTTGGTTTTCAATGAATTCTCAATTCAATATTGAAATTTTTTTCGGTGTGCTTGCTCCTTTTTCGTGCGCTGCTTGTTGGAAGAATTAGGTTTGCAACCGTTTTCCATTTCGATTGATGCGTCGAATCACAGGGAAGTCAAATTGTTTCCGTTTTCATCAGGTATTGTTTTATAGCATTGTTTATCTTCCACAAAATTTTCTTTTCAGGTTCTGTACTGCCGCTTATGAGTACAAGTTCGTCTTTTGGATATGAAGTCGCTGCCGGAGAGGACTGTCAGCTGGTTGCTACATTTATTGCATCTGTACTGCAAGAAAACGGCCTTCTCTTCAAGAATCTCGTCTCATTCTGCGCCGCCAATGCTCCAGTGAATTTCGGCGGTCCGAAGCATCAGGGTCCTAACAAAATTTTTAAGAAGCTCAAGGAGAACAAAGCAAGTTTTTTTGTTTTTTGTTAACGCTTGTTTTTTTCGCATCTTTAGAATAATCTCATTCCGATCGGTTGTCCAGCGCACATACTTCAGAACGCCGCGCAGAAAGCCGCCGATCGTCTCACACTCGATTTTGAGTCCATCATCTTTAAGCTGTCGAGTTATTTCAAAGGATCACATGTTGTCACGAGCAACTATAAGATTTCTGCGAACATTTGGAGTTAGATTTCCTTTAATTACCTGAGTTTAAATGTTATTTTCAGGTGAATCACGAGACGATTCCGACTTATGGACCAACAGATGGCTGACTCTGAAGAAAGTGGTCGATAAAATTCTCAACTTATGGATCTCTTCTGGCGCTCTTCATCAATCGACAAGCTGCCAATGATGCTCGAGGACTTTTTCAAATCGGAAGAATCTGTCACTGTGCTTCATTTTCTTCAAAGTGTGCTTACAGTGTTCGAACGGCCTCTTCTACTTCTCCAGGTAAGTAATCAATGTTTATTATGCGATCTTGTACGAATTTTTTTTATAGAAATCTACTGCGCTTCTTCCAGAACTGCTCACAATTATCGAAATGTTTAAGTCTCAAATCCGTGATCGTCGCAGGAGGGAGTTCTACGGAGCAGCGACGGCTACATCTCTTCGCTTGTCAACGAAAGCATTGACGCTGAAGCGCAATTTTGAAGTAAGCTTTTGTTGACCATTCAATCTGTTGAATACGCTTGTTTAGGAATTCTACACAACAGTATCGACTACATTGACAAGTGGTTCGTCTCGAACCCTACCTACAAGCATTTCGTGGATTATGCTTGCGAACAATGAGACCGACTACAATGAATTGTGGAATTGGCCAAGCAAGTTTGCACCAGAGCTGGCAGAAATGGATGCGCTCTTCAATGAAGTCTCTGAACTCAACCACCTTGTTCAGAAAATTCTGCAGAAGTCTTCGACGTGGATTCGGCAGAGGAAAAGCGGAAAAAAATTTTTCAGGGCAATGACTCGCTTCCGCCCACTCACCGATTTTTCGGCATCAAATTTTTATAAATCAGTCGGAAAAACTGCCTATATTTTCGTGTATTTTCGTTGCGCCTATCTTGTTCAGCACGAAATTCTGAAAAAAAACGCTCCATTAGCACAAACCGCTTTTAAGTGTTAAGAGCCAACTGGTAACTTTAAAAAAATAGAAAATTTTTATGTACCAATCGAAAGAAGAAGCAAGCCGGTAATATTAATAACTGCTAGAAACAGGTGCCTGAAGTTTAGGGGTGCCAAAATTTGCAGCAATGTTATCATTGTGTATTTTACCCATTTTTCAAAGATTTCTCTTATGCAAGTTTACTACTCTTTTGAAGTCAATCTCACTAGCTACACAATCAGTAGTTACTTACCTGAAAAGTCGAAAATAAAAAAATATTATTAAAATGATTTATTTAGGCTAAAAAATTTGAAATTTTTTGACTAAAATGAGGGGGTGGCAAACGGAATAAGTACCAAATTTTGTATGAGTTAATTTATATTTTGTGTGACTTTTGAAAAAACATACAAAATATAAATAAGTAGCTTTAAAAATAAATAAAAAATTGACGAGACTTTTTTCTGTCCGCTTTTTGAGTTTTATTAGAAAAGATTCTTTCTGCCCGCTTTGCTCGAAAGTGCCCGTTTTTGCTCGAATGGCCCGCTTTTGGCTTTTTTGCCCGCTTTTGCTCGAAAGTGCCGCTTTTGTAAATATGCCCGCTTTTGGATTTTTTATGCCCGCTTTTGTTAAAAGTGCCCGTTTTTGCTAAAAAGTGACCGTTTTTGTTGAAATGTGGATGTTTCTCAATACACATTCCAGAATGGCAAAAGGCCAAAATTATTGTTTGTTTGGGGGTTCACTAAAGGGGAGTAAACTTTTCGAGAAAAATCGATTGAGCGGATCAGATTTCGGGTCCGATCGGCTTAATCGCTCACAAATCCACCCTGAACCTCTCAAAACCACCATAAACGTGGAATTCTGAGCGATTAAGCCGATCGGACCCGAAATCTGATCCGCTCAATCGATTTTTCTCGAAAAGTTTACTCCCCTTTAGTGAACCCCAAAAAAGCAATAATTTTGGCCATTCTGGAATGTGTATTGAGAAACATCCACATTTCAAAAAAACGGTCACTTTTTAGCAAAAACGGGCACTTTTTAACAAAAGCGGGCAGAAAAAATCCAAAAGCGGGCATATTTAAACAAAAGCGGGCACTTTCGAGCAAAAAGCGGCAGAAAAAATCCAAAAGCGGGCACTTTGTAGCAAAAACGGGCACTTTCAATAAAAGCGGGCAGAAAAAATAAAAAAGCGGGCATATTTAAACAAAAGCGGGCACTTTCGAGCAAAAGCGGGTAGGAAAAAGCCAAAGCGGGCAGAAAAATCTTTTCTAACATAAACTCAAAAAAGCGGGCAGAAGAAAGCTAAAAGCGGCAGAAAAAGATTTATCCAATAAAAAATATATAAAATGAATAATTTTTGTGTGAGTTTTGATATTTTGTATATTTTGACAACCATGGCCAAAACACAATGACAGAAACACGATTTTTTGGGTTTCGACGTGCCAGTTTATTAAAAGCATTTACGGTACGCAAATATGATGCCAAAATCTTTGACTTGAAAGCCCAAGATTTTGGCAGCAAACTTTAAATTTTGGCAGCATAATTAAACAATGCTTTTTTAAATAAAACTGTCAAGGTACTTTTGGTTAAAGGGCCATTGCCACCTGTTTTGAATTGTCCCCCGCCAATTCAAATTTTTTTGCATAATAATTCAACTTCTGTACGAATTTTTGAGCTTGTTTTCTAATAAAACAAGGCCTAGAATTTAATTTAGGTATAGTTTTGTTAGAAACCAACTTAAAAAATAAGCGCGTAAATCCAACGATAAGAAAAAAAATTTATATTGGCGGGGACAACTGTTGTCGGAGACGGCAATGGCCCTTTAAGAGTTTTATAGAAAAACGCATTAAATTTGTTATATTTGATAAAGATTACCAGACACATTTGCTCCGAATTCTATTGCTTTCCGATTTTTCCTGTTTGAAGCAGTGTAATGTGATGGCCAGCATCTCGAAGACTATAATTTTAAATAAACTAATTCAGACATTTTGACATTTTTTTGACATTTTTTTGAGCTCTATTTTACTTTTGCTGGACAGCCTAAAAGCTTATTTTATGTGACTTTAAAGCACTATCAGGTGCCATTTTTTATGCTGATTCTGAATCTGCATACCGTTTCACGGTTACACAACTCTGTGCAAAAATTTCTCATACTTTTAGTATAATTGTGATTTTTTTAGAGAGGGTAATTTGGTTCTTTTAATTTTTTATCTGTGATGAATTTTTTGTATGTGGGCAAACGACACACCATTAGAAAGCCCGAAAAAGGGCTTCCTTATGAGTATAAAAGAACATGCTGTACTCACTAAATTCACTGCTCACCAGCTTTAAGAAAGAAAAAACCTGACCCAAGGAGTCATCGGAAAAATTGAGCTTTTGAAGGTGCTGTACCACAACTTTTCCATCTGATTTTGTGATATGCGTGTTCCTCGTGATAAAATACACCAGGGTAAACCGTCGTTACAGTCCGGAATTCCCGTGATAATGATGCAAAAATTATTAAAAAGGTTGTATGCCCTGCTTACAATGGGATGTCCAAGTAAAAGATCTTGTGTTTTTATAAAAAATTGTCAAATCTGACATCACTTTTACTTCGACATCGACATCCCATTGTAAGCGGGGCATTAAAGTATTGCTTAAAAGACCATGACCAGCGGCATTTCCGAACTTCGTATCAGTAAGGGACACTTTTTAGTGTAATATTTTAAAAAATGTTATTTTTTATTATTTTTTTGCATTTAGCATTAAAATTTTGTGTATTGTTTGAGGAAAATCTTTCACAGATATCAGTATATAAACCATAACACCAAAATACCTAAAAACAGGTGTCCGCAGGTTCTTTGTAAAGGATGTCCTTCTATAAAGATTGGACTGTATTCTGGACACTATTTCCGAATTTTTTTTACTGTGATCATGAAAAAGTCAATTTTTCATAATTTAAGTTAACACGACCCCTTTTTTCAGGGTTAGTGATCATAAAAGCGGTAAGGGACTCTAAAAAGATCACTAAAAGTTGTGTTTAAAAACGAAAAGATCCAATATATTTGGGAAAAAAGTGCTAAGCATTGAATGTGTGATGAGCTCAAACCTTGTCAAGTACTGTTTCATGCTTCCAATATGGCTGGGACAATCATGCAGATACATAAACAATATATTACCACCAAAGCTGCATAAAAGCAATCGAAAAACATAAGTGCAGACAAAAACCTCATCGCAAATGACTAATTTTGTAAAAGAACTTTGAAAATTCTTACTTTTATGTTTGTAAGCCGAATAAATTTAAGCCTTTTTGTCATTTGTGTAGTGTGTTGTAAAGTGCAAAAAAGTGTCTGAGAAAAATAAAAAAATTGGTTATCAGCTATTTTGTGGTACGTAGTGTGTAGTGTAGTGGGAAAGAAAACTTGTTTCAGATCAGATCCATTTATGTTTGAACAACAAATTTATGAAATTACAATAAGTAAACAACCAGAAGATAGTCATACACCAGTAAAGACACAACAACAACAAATATTACACCGCTGGATTTAGACCACATTTTGTTAGTAAAATACAACCCATTTTTATGAGACAGACGAAAATTATGGTTGTGAAAGTAAGGCAAACACACACATGTTCAACCCGTAAAAATTTGTACAAGTAATATGAATGAATACATCTATTATAAAAACTCTGGAATTTAAGTAAAATAACAGGTCGAAATTGTAAGTGACCGGAATGAAAATAAAGAAGAGCAGTTTTAAGACATATTTGAGATATGAGCTTCCGATTCAAAATTTCAGAAAAAAGATATTTGCTCGAATTAAGATTATTTAGAGTAGAAATTTTGGTATAAACTCCTGGAAATTTTATTTTTTCTAATTTTTAACTGCTTTTTCAAAAAGTTTCAAATCAGCGTGGGGGCATGGTAAGGTGGAGAGTGTACACTGAACTTGAGTGGGGAGCGGACGACACAAATTTTCTAAATTTTCCCAAATCCATGTGATATATTTTTTTCTTAAGTTTTTTAGATTGGGTTTAGGCGCAAGGTAATTATTTCGAAAACTGGAAAAGTAAGAAAAAAGTCCAAGTTGGTCAGCTAATGGGCAGTTTTTCGATCTAAGTGGCTGTTCATCCGAAAATTTTCAAAATATCTAGACTATAACTATAACTATCTATTGATTCCTGTTACTCAACAAAAAAGTGTCGCTGACGTATAGTCATCTAAATTTTATGAGTTTTAAGAGCCATTGTCGTCTACGAAAACGGTTTTCCCCGCCAGTTTACAAGAATTTCCTGATCATTGAATTTTTTTAACTTAGTTTCTAACATAACTTTTAGCTAAAATTATATTCTAGGCCTTGTTTTGTTAGAAACCAAGTTGAAAAATCCGTACAGAAGTTGAATGATTAGGCAAAAAAATTTGAATTGGCGGGGGACAATTTAAAACGCCTGACCATGTCCCCTTAAATATTTTGCCTGCAGCGGACTTTCAGAATACAAATATTCTGAAGAATTGGCCTGAAAAGTAAACAAACACTGTACAACATGACCAAATCTGCAGATTCTGTTTAAAAAAAACTTTTCTTTCAACATTATCTGAACAATTCTGTCAGTTTGCGAATGAGATTAGTGTAGGCTTTGGCATTAAAGCTGTCTTCAGTTCTCAAGCACATCTGGGTGTGCAGGCAGGAAGATAGCCTGCCAGATAGTTCATCCACAGCTTCTCTGTTCTCCAGACCCTCGGCTGTCAGTTGGTGAGCACTATGGCGGAGAGTATAGCCAGCTCTTCTTGCTGAACCACCTCTATAGGCAAGCCCACCTTGAATCTGTCCATTTGCTCAATATTTGAGGGGTGAATAGGGGTGGAGTTGATTGAGAGAGCTTATTTGCTGGAGTTCATGGCTCCGTTTTCGGAAAAAACTGCCCTGAGCACCTGAAAAGAGAGAAAACCTTATGTTAAATAGAGCTATGTTAAATAGGGCTTTTTCATGTCAATTAACTTCAAGATTTACGTTATATGGAGTTTTTCCAAAAATACCACTTTATTTAAACAACACCAAATGACTACGTCAAATAGTCAGTGGCTAACAAAAATATTTCTTTTATTTTAATTTTTTTACGCGTTCTAAAAGCAAAAGAAATGAAAAATTATGAATCACGATCTTCATAAAATGCACTTTTTTCCTTTTCGATACAAAAGAAAATTAAACTTTTGGGACAATTAAAGGTTTACGTTAAATAGAGAGGCGATTTCTTCGCTTGGACCGGGCAAAATTTATGTTGAATGGAGCTTTATGTTAAATAGATTTATGTTAAATAGAATGGCGACTGTAACTGGATTTTAACTAAGTCAGCAATTTGTAGGTTGGAGAGATTATTTGGATTAAAAACTCTCGACCTTAATTTAATTTTTCTCATCAAAACTAAAGACTGACCAGTTGGCAAAAAAATTTAAAATACGCTTTGAGAATCACTTTGCTGAATTTTTTAGCTTTTATGGGGGCTCTCAGAGATATAGAAAACACATAAAGGGCTGCATACCCCTTCAAAAGTCCTCAAACCCTTACCATAAAAGCCTGCAGTCCATGATTGATCAGCACTTCCTTGTCTTCCAAAGAAATTTCCTCATAGGCGGGGATTTTGTAGAGGAATTCACGGACTGATTGCTTGATGTCAAGCAGCTGGTGGTACTGTTTTTCTGGCGGGAAAACGTCTTTAAAGCAATCCACAACTGCAATAAACCAAAATTACACTATGAGCCATAATGAGGTCAGGCACAATCAAACATACAGCATTTAGCAGCTGGATTTTTCTCTGGTCTCGCCGAGCTCCAACTCTTTTCAGCTTCAGCATTGCGTCTTTTGCGGTTCTTGTCGGAGCGGACTGTGCCCGGATTCATGCCTATAATTGGTTTTTTTAATCAGTCAAGGTTGAGCTGGTGTGTGCCAGATAAGGAAAACTTATCAATTAGACTTTTTTTTAAATTTTTATGTTTTTTCCAACCACCTGCAAATGAGCGGTACTTGCTCAAATTAATTCACCAGCTGGCGTGTAATATTTCAAAATGATCATGATCAGAGACATATTTTGATAATTTCTATCTGAGTGATCACAATTTCACAGAAAATTTTCTGTTTTTAAAGACAGTTTTCGAAATCCTTCCAATCGAGACAACAAAAATTCAAATATGCGATGATCGAGAATTATTGAAAACTGGCTTATATTATAAAAATCAAAAATCTTCTGTGAAATTGTGATTACTCACATACAAATTTATGCGCAATAGATAGCCCTGATCATGACTTGCTCTTTGAAATATTACATGCCCAGATGATACATAATTCGAGCAAATACCACTCATTTTTAGGCGGTTGGATAAAAGGGAAAATTACCAATTTTCAAATGCTTTTCTACCCGTTCGAAGCCTTCCTCATTCCGAATTTTTTTAGCCAATGTGAAATTCTGCATTAAACGCTTAGTTTGGTACACATAGCCTTTCCCGTGCTAAATTTAGAGCTGTATAGTTATGCGAATGACTATAAAATTGGTAATTATCGGCTCATTACTCGTCTTGTTAATGAAAATTACGTCAAATCGGGTAATTGTTCAGGTAATTAGCCGGCTTGTTATTATACATCCCTGGCATAAATAAAACTACATCGAAATTCATGATATTTTATCAAATTTTGAGATACCGTATTTACTCTAATAGTAGCCCCGGCTACTATTTTTCAACCTCTCTCATAGGGGGCTACTATTAGAAGGGGGCTACATTAGAGGGAGGGCTACTATTAGAGTAAATAGGTAGGTGGCTTTCTGGCAATACACCAAACAGTGCTAAACGTCTACCCACCTGCCTGCAAGCACTTTTCGAACCGGCAACTCTGACACCTGTTCCTGGTCACTCTGTCTACACTGCACTGCTTATTCTTGTGACACTCGTAGCTCATATTCTTTTGTATAGACCGACGGAAAAAGCCCTGGAATAAAAAAGTTTTTCAATATTTTAGAAAATTTGAAGTGATTTTGTAATGAAAACCAGATCACAGCGTGTCAAACGTCAATACAAGTTCAATTCAATTTGAAATTATTAGTTTCATGTCGAGACGAAAATGATAACTAATGGATCTCAAATTTTCATTTTTTTAAATAAAATTTTGAATTTTTGATCTTTAGCATATTATATCAGTCGAAAGCTAAACTTCAGCTTCATCTTTCTGTGTTTTTTTCTCATTGTGCGTTAATTTTTTATGAATTTTATTAATTTGCTTAGAATTTTTACTTTTAGAGATCCATTTGCAGACTAATTTTACCCATATACCCTTTAGTGTCTGTAGGAAAAAAGTGAGTCTGTACAAATGTAGCCCTTTGTCTGGGCTATCGATTGATGTTTTAAAATTGCATGTATCTAGCTACCTTACAAAGTGGCTAGCCTTTGAAGCCACATACCATTTTTTCGACAAAAGGTTACTACAGGGCTCCGAATAAAAAAATTCAAAAAGAACATTTTGACTACTTTGAAGTGAAAGGTCATTTTATCCAGTGTTTGTTGCCATTTTGAAGCGAAAAAAAAAGATTTTGACTAAATTTTCAAAAATAAAAAAAGATTTGGGTGCCAAAAAAAGGACAAATCTTTTTAAAAAAGACGATTCGGAGCCCTGGTTCACTGCCATTTTTTAACAGAATTTCACTGAATTTCTTGGGTTTTTCTGATGATAATAACCACAAAAACGTGCAAGAGCAAGCAGGAAAAAAAGCCCAGCAAAAGCGGCCAAATGCTGCAGAAAAAATAAGAAATTATAGTTGAGCAATTGAACGTAAAAATTTTTACTAGAATGCTGTTCTCAATCAACGTTTGGCGACGGATTGTTTTCACCTGACAAAAATTTGATTTATTACAAATCATTTGTCGTGTAAAAGAAATAAAAAAAATTAAAAATTAAAAAACACTTTAAAAAAAAGCACTGAAAATTGGAATATATAGCAAAATAAATAAAAAACAGAACGCCAATCTATACTTGACAGTCAGGGTTCGCAGATGTCTGCTTTAGCAGAATTTCCTGCTTTTTGAGTTCAAATCCTGCTTTTTGATTTCGAAAAAGCAGGAATTTTAGAAGAGAATCTTGGCTCTTACTTGCATATAGACTACTTTCTCCGAAATAAGGATTTCTCAAGGAAGCCCAAAGTAGCGAAAAATATTGATCCGGTTTTGCGATTGTTGATTCTGGTTGTTGAATTGGTTGAATAAAAGAAAATTATTGCTGTCTGGATTTGTGTCCTGCTTTCGCCAAAACTTTTTGTACTAAATCCTGCTTTTTGAAATCAGAATCCTGCTTTTGCGATTTTCGATCTGCGAACCCTGTTGACAGTATATAAGGTTTTGACACGCTGTGGATGGCAGCCCAAAATATGACTCGAAATTTTGAAAATTTTCTTGTAAAAATATAGATTTTCCTAATATTTATTACTTTCCCAACATTTTTTTCGGCTTAAATATATTTTTGTTGTTATTCCTTCTGCACCCCTTTTTTGTTTACTGGTTTGCCAAATTCCCAAAAGAGATCTTAGCTTAGTTATCTCGGCCTCCACTCTTGAACGAAGGCAATGGTCTGGGGTTGCGCAACAGGTTGCCCACCCACCTGGGAGGAGCAACGGCACTAATTCCTTTTGTCACCCCTGTTTACCTTCTGCCACTAGTAAAAACAAGCCATTTCTTGGGCACTGTCAAACATAATCTCTTTCCCCTACTATTGACTGAGAAGGTCAGACACGCAGACTTTTGCATACAGGCCAGACATTTTTTGGATATTTTTTGTTGAGAATGCAAATAAGATAAGAGGCCAATGACCCCGTTGCGGTCACCAGTTACATTTGGAAGTAAGAGGGGAGGTGCCCTTTTTGATTGAAAGGCCCATAGGCCACAACAAGCTATGGAGTTCATCAAGGGTGCGAGATAAAACGAGATAAAACTAGAAAGCGAGATAAAACCAGATTTCGGTTTAAACAATTAGAAATGGAATGATGGGTGAGTACGGAAAACGTAGTAGTATCTGTGCCGAGGAGAAATATTTCGTGGAATTTTATTGTTGACGCTCCTGCTAGGACAAATAAACAAATCCTGACACCAGATTCGTATTACTCAGCATGGTCAATTGCATACCAAAGTGCCTTTTAAATCTAAAACTCTTAGTTAAGCGTAAAATATCGAATTTTTGTCGTTAAAAAAATTGAAAATAAAAAGTGAATTTAATTTGAAGAAGTTATTATGCAATCGATCATGTGAACACGAATCCGGTGTCAGAATTTTTTTTTCTAACAGGGACGTCGAAAATCGCCCTACTCAATCGACATGGCGTCAATGATTTTCAAGCTATTTTTGTTCGCTGTAGGATTATCTCGGTGAACACGGTGGAAACTAAGAAGGAAAACAAGGCTTTGTTAAGCACTTATTTCAGTCCAAATCTTCTAGCTGTTTGTTTAAAGTTGCGTGATCTGATGCAGCCGTGGAAGGCAATGATTGACTTCCAAGGAGACTATCCACAGGAGTGATTTGTTTTGTTAAATTTGATGGAATTTACTGAAGCAAAATCTGAAGGAAATTTTTTGAAAAATCTGAAAACTGCCATCCATACTTACAAAAACGACTGTCTTTTTGAATTTTTTTCGCTTGCTTTTTTGCTGTTTCCTCGCCCACTCTTAGTTTACCTATCTATCTGTTCTCTAAATGAACCCTCTCAATGCCAAATTTTGCCAAAATAATTCCGATCCACACCTCAAATTAGCAACTAAAAACTTTCGACAAATATAGACCAGAATTTTTGAGTTTTTCCTTTTAAAAAATTACATTTCGAACTTTCAAAATTATGTAACCTTCAAACCATCTAGAAAAGTTTAAAGGCTACATGATAGTGCAAAACAAGTGAAGGAGCACTACAAAATTGAAAGAAAAACGTCAAAATACAAATTTGATGCAGTACAGGGTGGCGCAATTTTTTCTGATGAGTTTGTTTTTGCCATAACTTTTTGTAGACGTCACATTTTTGAAGATCTTATTTTTATTATGTAGCTGAGACTGTAACAAATTTAATGGTACTAAAAATGCATATAACATGTTATTTGGCAGCAATTGGAATGACAGCAATTCAAAAAAATCAAAAGAACACCATTTCAAATAACTCTAAAATTCTTCATCCGCATATTTCAACACTGGCTTGCTTTCGACATGACGTTAAAAAAACTGCACGACTTCAGCTGTCTTCCTTTCTGTCCGAATCTACTAAACAAAAAATCCGAAGTAAAGAAGTCAAAAAACCACAAACCTTGTTCCAGTCTTCTTCTTTCGCTTCAAATCACCTTCTTGGAATTTTGCATACCATTCTTTGATGCTGTTAGGAGCTGGAGCTTTTACATTGCGGTCGACGTTACGATAATCTTCTGGAATCTCTTCTGAAAGCTAGCGACCCTTTTACCTTCTTCGATGAACCATTCCACGCATTTTGCACGTTCTTGAGGCGAGAATTGCATCTTAAACAGCAGGTTTATTAAAAACCAAATTTTAACAAAACGCAAAACAACAAATACCCATGTTTGGTATCCTTCGATTTGCTACAGTCTCAGCTGCAAATTGAAAAAAAGATCGCTTAAAAATATTGCGTTTACAAAAAGTTATGGCAAAAACAAACTCGTCCGAAAAAATTACGCCACCCTGTATTCATTAATTCACTGCAATGACTCACTCATTTACTGCAGGAATCAATAAGCACCGAGAACAAATTGAAAACTGTACTCACCTTACAGCCCTCGCAACTCATTTGACCGTAGTGGTATCCACTGGCCTAAAAAGTAAGAAATTTAATACTCAAATCGCACTTACATCAAAAAGCATACCTTATCCCACAAATCACACACAACTCCTGCCTTGCAGCTGCCGCCATTGCAGCCGCGAAGCATTGTTGCTGCTGATGTTGTTGCTGAGCTGCTGCAGCCACTGCTGCAAATTGTTGATAGAAGTGGATGGGGTTAGCAACTCCAGTTGGAGCTCCAGGTACAGGCAGGCCCTCTGCTGGCCACTTATATAAAACATATTTTCTGCGCTTGTAGAATAAACGCATGGTTGCCAGGTGGATTCGAACTAACGCCAAATTGGCTATTTCCAGTTTTCATGTCTTGTGGCTCCAATTTAGGCTGCATAGCTTGTGGTTTGACACCATTTTGAGCAGAAGCAGCCGCTCTGACTGCCTCATTCCTCAGAATGTTGGTGACCGAGAAAGAATTGGACCTGGAGGGCAAGGAGTGGGTAGGCGAGCCGGTCATTGGAGTGTGACAAGGCGACAGCGAGCTTGTCTCATTGCCGGAGTCTCGGTCCGCTCTTCTGGCAGATGTGGAAGTCCACTGGCTTGAATTGGATGTCCACTTGGAGGTATTGTGGGATGTCCATTTGGAGTGGTGCTGGATGAGCTAGAGTGCCGTATAACTGACGAAAGTCCAAATGGGGAGGGGTGTTTAGAGCGAAAGGTGGTCGAGAAGAAGAAATGAGCTGGTCTTGTAACCAGAAGTTTATGAGATGGGGAGGCAGTTGAGCCAATAAATGGGTGGAGGCAGTGGTTGAGGGTGTACAGGCACAGGATGGGGAAGGTTATGATTACTGGTGCTACTCCGCTACTAGTGGGCCATTCATGGTTCTAGAACTCCTAAAAGAGGTGAAATCAATAAGTTGGTGATTGGAACAAGGGAAATTATAAATAACAATTTGAGTCATGTGTAAAAGAATATGTGTTTACCGTATTATCTCTATTAAACGGGCATGCCCGCTTATTTTTCAACCCTCGAAAATCGGAAAAATTTGATGTGGATCTCAGATTTTCCAAATTGACTACAAATATGGACAATACGTTTTTGTAGGCAAATTTATATCTTTTCGCACAAATATGCTTATTGTAACAAATTTGATTTGTTCCAAAATTATCGGGACGCAACCGACTCGCCAACGCAAAATACTCGTCAAAAAAATTTCCGTTCATCTGTCCCACTTTGAAGCGGCATAGAGAGCCGTTAAATCGATTTTTTGTTGCGAGTTCTTTGTTGGCGAGTTTTGCCGTTGGTGAGTTTTTGCGTTGGCGATTCTGACGTTGGCGGTTGGTTGCGTCTCAATTTTCATTATTTGTACCAAACTAGACAAACCACAGGGCCAGGCTATTAAAAAAAATCCGATAACGACCTAATACTTCATCTACAGCGTTTTTACTATGTTTCGAGAATTTTTGCCAGAAGTCTGCTTTGGAGAATTGAGATAACATTTTGGGTTCAAAAATTTGGATCACCTGCGCCCTGAGGCGGATTATCGCTAGAAATTCTCCAAACATGGCAGAAACGCAGTAAAAATATATATCAGAAAAAAATGTCGGAAAATTTTACAGCTTGGCCCGTATTTGTAAAAAAAAAACAGTAAATTTGGTGAAAATAAAATTGAAGCAAAAAATGTATATTTTTTACAACAAAAATATTGCCCTACGATAATCATATTTCAAGAAAAAAAAATTAGGCTGGGATTTTCAGCCTAGGAACTAATTTCAAACTGGTTTCTGCCATATTTCCAAATTATAAAATCAATTACGATATCAACCAGAATAAATGAGCACACACACAGAATTAGTGACCATTCCAAAAAACAAAACAAAAATTATGCCATATCCTAAAGCTAAAAAACCTTAACCATACCCCAGCAATAATAACCGCCAAAGGCATTGTGCCCCTCTATTCACATACAGACTTAACAGGTGAACTTTTACAAAGAGCCAAAACTTGGGCACACACAACCACAAAGGACTATCCACTATTGCCCAAATGACCCATGCAGCAGGAGCAATTAACCCAGCCAGCAGATTGAACTTCTCTGGAGAGAGAGGCGCCTCCAGCGTCCCTCCTTATCTATGCTCAACAATTGGAGGAGGTAGGCTGCTGACCTGGCCTGTTGGAAAATGACGCAACCGTGCCCTAGCCTTGGACGACCTGCCTTGGCATGTCCCTTCTGTTGCTGGTCAGTCTTGCGCTGCTTCCTTGCCCAGTTGTTGTTTACGACAACTGGGCAAGAGGAGGTGTGAGGGGGTCTGGCTGTTGAGGACAAGCCAACTGAATTGGCGGATTAAAAGATAGTTTATGAGTGGTGAGCGAGGTAGTTAGGGTGATTTAGCAAGAAAAGTAGCAGGTACATAAAATTCATGAGAATAATGTAGAAAATCAAACTCCTAAACACAACGTTGCATTGCCAACTCTAGGTTGGAGAGTTGTAAAAAACACAAAGACGAAATCAGTTTAGGGCCGCTCTCACAATACGTCCGCATCCGCTTCCGCATGCGGATTTAATGTGAGAGCCCGTCCGCATCCGCATATTTAATTTCGTCGTATTGCCATGCTAAATACCCTCATGACCATAGTTGCACGGGCGCCGGCGCCGCTAGTCAAAACGGGCGCCGACTTGACAATTTTTGAGCCGACCTGACAATTTTTATGTGCCAGGGTTGCCGATAACTTTTTTTTAGAGACTGTCAATGAGTTACTTCGAGATTGGAAAAAAACTTATTGGTCATACTTGCTATTACCGCAGATGCTAAGAGTATTTTTTAGAAAAAAAACAAAAAAAGGCCGGCGCCCGTGCAACTATGCTCATGACGTATAAGAGGACAGACAATAGAGGTTAACAAGGAAGGATGGATTAGATATTTCAAGATGTCTTCCATATTTTTTCAGATTTTCGAGTTGTCTATCATATAAAGGGTTATATGCTGATGAAAATTGGGATTTTTCGAACCTCAGTTAATTCGACTATCTACTCTAGTTTACATAAGCTTTTCACTATGAACAGTACACGCGCGATAAAAAATTGACTGGACGAACATTAAATCAAAACATAATATGAGGATCAAACTTTTTTTCTAAAAAAAATTCCTGGTTCACACTCAGATATATCCCTGAACTTTAAGGATATTTTTTGAACTTATATATATTTTTATCAAAACCCTAATGGACATAATCGCATACAATCAAATACTCAAAATGACAACAATAATCAGAGCTACATTTTAAGCAGAACTGTATATGACCATATCGCCAAAATTGGCGAAGGAAAAATTCTTATAAATCCTAAAATTTAAGAGATCGCGAAAACTTATTTGGAATTTTTTTAAATTCTGGCTTAAAGCGACCATTTAATCAAAATCAAATTCTGATTACAATCGTCATTTCAGGTATGAAAATATAAATAAACATGTCTACTTCAAGATATAAAAAAAATTTAAAAAAATTCAAAAGAAAAGATAAAAAGATACAATCAACAATCTTAAAACTATGCACTATTTTTTCAACATTACAAGAATCCATATAGCCGAAGATATCCCTGGACTGCTAAGAACATTTCTCATTTATGACTATGCGGATTCGTATGCGGATCCGTAAATACCCCTATGAGTGTTCTCTCAACACATCCACATGTGCGCACGCAAATGCGGATACGGATGCGGATGTGTCGTGACTCACACTTGTGAGCATAGTGGCGGATATTTCTAAAATTTGGACGGCGTCCCGTCGCCGTCTTTGAGATTTCTGCCGGCGTCCGCCTGGCCGTCCCATTATTTCAAATTTCCGCGCCCGTCCCGCCGGCCGTGCAAAATTTCACCGGCCGGCTACTTCGAAGCCGGTCGTCTGCCGTCTATAACAAAAAATGTTTTGTTTGAATAACAAAACGGTAGCATACAAAAATGGGCATCGAAATTATTAGATGTTTTTTTCGTCATAACTTATAATTGAACGAGCTTTCAATGAGGCTTCTACGATTACCAGCCTTCTGCCATCAGCGTGCATGGTAAGAATGGAGAAAAGTCCCTCAGCTGCTATAGATAAAGCGGAAATTATGAGTATGTCGAGCGCAGGTGTTCTAATAAAACTTTTTCGCCGTTATTAGAGTGTTATTCGTCGTAGGAAACAAACAGAAAGTCAAATAACTTCGCACTTATGTAGTCGAAGTTACTGGTGCCGCAATCTCCAGAATTTATGACGTCGTTTTTATTTTACATTCCTTTAAAAATTTGAAAATATATTCAGGCAATGTTTCATGAAATATGAGATACTTGTAGTACAGTCGACGCTCCCAATAACATACACCCCAAAAGTTCGTTTGTTTTGGATTTGGGTGTATGTTAATGGGAGTTTTTGCTTTTTAAATGTCGAAATCATTGTTTTCTGCAAAAATGATCTGCAACATCGGAATCCTTGCGATATTTGCGACCAGACTGTCAAAACAGAAATGGAAAAATTTTGAAAAAATGGGGCTAAAAAACGGGTCGGACCCTAAGCGGGAATGAACTTTTGGGGTGTATGTTATTGGGAGAATCGACTGTAATCGCTAAAAGTGCAGAATTCCTGGCAGCAAAAAAGATTTTGTTGGCTTTTTGTCTTGAGATTGGCTTGAATATTTCGTCCTTTGCCGTCCCGTCTGGATCGCCTCTGCCAGCCGTCTGACCGTCCACTTTTCTGACGCCGTCCAGAACGGGACGGCCCGGCCAGTGTTTGGACTTTCAGAAAAGGTCGTACTCATACTTCGTACTGCTAAATTTTAACCGTCGTATTTCGTACTTGTACCTCGTACAACGAATTTTTTTTTGTTTTTTGTACCTTGTACCTCTAAAATTTCTTCTCGTACTTCGTACTCGTACCACCAAAATTTTTGCTCGTAAATACTCGTATTTTCATCCCGTACTTCGTATTTCTAAAATTTCTTCTCGTACTCCGTACTCGTAGTACGAGTACGTGTACGAGGTCCAAACACTGGGCCCAGCGGACGGGCGCTCCACTATGGTTTGATAGCGTGCCCTAAAAATTATGAAATTATAATGTTGGGAAAAAACTAGAGTGAACTTTGCCAACAATTTCACTGAAAATTTATCTTATCATTAAGATAGATAAACCATTTACTGACCCTGTTATTCCTGTTTCATTTGACGAATAGTATCTGATTTTTAATCCTTAAAGTATTTTTTCTTGGCTCAAATTGAAATGACCCGGCTAATGTCTAAAGGCTGTACCTGAAAACACCCGTCAAAACATTAAATCTCCCGTCAAAATGATTAAATCTCTTGTCAAATTTTAAAACTACTCGTTCTAAGTGTATACTTTTCATATTTTTTATTTTTTGCATTAGCATGTAGCCCTAAATCTCTAGTTTCTGATAAGCCATCAACTAGGTCGATACAATTTTGAAAAGTGGGAGAACAATTCATTAAAAAAAAGGTGTAGTTTTGAAAAACTCAATTTTTCTCCCGTTTTTCAAAATTGTATCAAGCCATTAATAGCGTATCAGAAACTAGAGATTCAGGGCTACATGCTAATGCAAAAAAAATGAAAAAATTTGAAAAGTATACACTGAGAAGGAGAATTTTAAAAATTTGACGGGAGATTTAAGGACGTTGACGGGAGATTTAATGATTTGACAGGTGTTTTCGATTTGAGCCATTACAAATGGACAAAACGGAAAAATGCCAAAATTTGGCAAAAAAAAAAAGTGCCAAGTTTTTTTGTTTCAGTCAAAAAGGCGAAATCTGCCAAGTTTTTGCGAAAATTCTCTAGTCATAATCTAAGTCGGCATATTTCAACGACCAAATCATCCATTTGAACATCCATTTGTTGCGGTTTTAGCTTAAGGCATAATGAATATAACAGGGTATATGGAGAAGTGAGCACATTTTTACTTAAACTTGGCACAATTTCACAAGAACTTGGCAGATTTTCAAAAAAAACTTGGCACTTTTTCCCAAAACTTGGCACTTTTTCCCTAAACTTGTCACTTTTTCAAAAAAAAATTGACACTTTTTCGCCAAAACTTGGCATTTTACGTACATTGTCCGTTACAAATCCGTGCTGTAAACATGTATCCAGGATTATTTCCAAAGAGGTATAAATAATACGTCGGGTTTTGCAATAACTCGCGGATGGTCATGGAATGAAATATTCTGTAGAAAAACAAGGAAAAAAAGACTAACAAAAATATAAGTCGAGTCAAAACTCAAATGGTATACAGTAAACCCTCGATTTAACGGCCCCCCGATTTAACGGCCCCTCGGTTTAACGGCCCCCTGGGCTCAGTTTGGTTGGATTTGACTAAAACATAAGAAGTTATACCCCGATTTAACGGCCCCCTCGATTTAACGGCCCCTAGAGCCGGTCCCGACTGCGAAAGTATGCCTTCGATTTAACGGCCCCTCGACTTATCGTCACTATTTGCCTGATTATTTTGTTTATTTTCACTATTTTAGACGGGGCTCTCATGACAAAACCGTCTAAAATCAGCACTTTCAGTCAAAAATCAGCCATAATCGCAGGTGCTTGATGTGATTATCAGCCATAATTAAAAGTGTTTTTTTTAATTTTTTACATTTTGAACATAATTTAGCACTTTTGTGTAGATGGTTCATGGTTGAAGATGTTGAGTAAGAGTGAAGCTATAACTTATATAAGTTTATAGAAATTGTGCAGTCCTCGAAGTCGTCTTAAATGCATTTTCGAGTAGATTGTGATATCAACTACAACACTTAATTTACATAATAAACTCAACAAGGGGAAAGGGTAATTTCAACTAAGGGGTCATTACTAATTCTACGACAAAGGATAAAATTGCAAAGGCAGTCAGGAATCAAAAATCTTAATCTTAATTGTTTGCTGAGCGCAGTTGTTCTTGTTTTTCAATGAAAATCAACTTTTTCATTAGATCTTTGTTGAGTTTGACCTTTTGATAGTAAAACCTCGATTTAACGGCCCCTTTGGACGCTTTTGGTTCGAGAAACTCGATTTAATGGCCCCCCGATTTAACGGCCCCCTAGGGCGGTCCCAAGGGGGGCCGTTAAATTGAGGGTTTACTGTACCAACGACTGGATGCAACGACTGGGTACAGTGCCAAATTTTGCCTTGGACCCTCCTCCCCCTGTAAATTTTTTTATCTTTTTAAATTTTTCGGTTTTTTCACGCACTTAGGCTCAGGCTTAGGCAAGGATAGGCCAGCGCCCGTTAGGACGGACTCAAACTTGTGGTTTGAACACAATTGAAAAAAACTGTACCCTGTTGTTGTACCCCGTCATAATGTGTACCCGTCGTATGTCAGTCAACTCGAATGTTCGAGTCTTATTGCCGGAAAGTTATGCCTTACATTTTCGAAATTAATATGTATATATACTTACCCTCCCTGTAGAAGCCCATCCAGCAGCCTACTAAAGCTATAGCCCCAATACCTAGTGCTTGAGCCAATATGTAAAGCCAATTGAAGAGAGCATAGTTTTTGGAAGCACTTTTCTCCTCCAAGATCACTGTCTGGATCCGACGCTGCTATAACTTTTTTCTTATTAAGACCGATTTCTTAGTAAATTGAACCTACAGATGCAGATAGGGATTTTATGTAATTTTTTTAAAACTTTGGTTGGTTCAGGGTACTTTCCATGATTTTTCTTTCAAGTGTTTTATGCCATTCGAAAAGCATTTGTATCAATACCTTTCTTCACTGACACTTGCTTTTTCGGAGCTTTCATTGAAGGAGCCATCGTAAATGAACGAAATAAGAAAAAAATAATGAAAGCTAGGAAAAATATAAATGCGGCCATGCGGAAAATATAAATGCGGCATTCTTACACACTTTGCCGCATGGAACTTTGCCGCAGACACTTTGCCGCAGACACTTTGCCGCAAGACACTGTCTGCGGCAAGACACTTTGCCACAGACAGTGTCTTGCTGTCTGCGGCAAAATGCCATGCGGCAAAGTGTCTGCGGAAAAGTGGTTGTGTACGGGCATTGCCTTGCGCATTGCCCGTTGGGAAAAATAAAAAAAATGAGATTCTCGGCTGACTAATCAGCCATATTTTCTCTTACTGAGACGAAATCACTTTTGAAAGCAGGTTTTCTACCGCAAAACTTCAGTTTCAGATTAAGGTCGATAACCGCCTGCTGGTATCTGATTCAGTTAACTGAACTAGTTCCGATAGGTTTGACCCAATTACAAATGGCTTTACTTGAAAACACCCGTCAAAATCATCAAATCTCCCGTCAAAATCATCAAATCTCCCGTCAAAATCATTAAATCTCCCGTCAAATTTTTAAAAGTTCTCGTTCTCGGTGTATACCTTTCAAATTTTTTATTTTTTTGCATTAGCATGTAGCCCTGAATTTCTAGTTTCTGAAAAGCCATCAACTAGCTTGATACAATTTTGAAGAGTGGTAGAACAATTCATTTTGAAAAAGGTGTAGTTTTGAAAACTCAATTTTTCTCCCGTTTTTCAAAATTGTATCAAGCTAGTAAATGGCTTATCAGAAACTAGAGATTCAGGGCTACATTCTTATGCAAAAAAATAAAAAATTTGAATAGTACAGGGTGGCGCAAGAAATTCGGCCGATTTCAAGCGGCCATAACTTTTTTTCCAGATCGAATTTCAAAATTCTGTAAACGCCATTCGATTCAGAAAAAATATACATTTTGTTTTTTGCGTCTAACTCGAAAAAAAAATTTCAACATTTTTTCACTTTTTACCTTGGTCCCCCTTTGGTATAAAAACGGTGCTTTTTTAGTGCTGGTGCTTTTTAAAAGCACCGTTTTATACCAAAGGGGGGACCAAGGTAAAGAGTGAAAAAATGTTGAAATTTTTTTTCGAGTTAGACGCAAAAAACAAAATGTATATTTTTCTGAATCGAATGGCGTTTACAGAATTTTGAAATTCGATCTGGAAAAAAAGTTATGGCCGCTTGAAATCGGCCGAATTTCTTGCGCCACCCTGTATACACCGAGAACAAGAAATTTTAAAAATTTGACGGGAGATTTAATGATTTTGACGGGTGTTTTCGATTCGAGCCATGTCCAAAACCTCCCACTTTTTTTAAATGTTTTTTCCATTTTTTCTAATTTTCTTTTGAAAATTGAAATGTCAAGGCGTTTTTTTCTGAAATTTCAGGTTTTTTTGGACAATACTTTTTTTGGCGCAAAAACACTTTTTTTTGGCGCAAATCCACTTTTTTTTGGCGCAAATTTTTGTTTTGCGTAATTAGATTGAAAATTTTCAACTTTTTTTTAAAAAGTTTCACCATCATCATGTAGCCCTGCTCTTCTAGTTTCTGATGAGATATCATTTATTGCATCATCTTCAAAAAATGTGATACAAAAAGGTAAAAGTATGAACCAAATTGTTGCTCTGATTTGGTTCATACTTTCATTTTTTTGTATCACATTTTTCAGAGATGATGCAATAAATGATACCTCATCTGAAACTAGAAGAGCAGGGCTACATGGTGATGTTAAAACTTTTCAAAAAAGTTGAAAATTTTCAATCTAATTACGCAAAACAAAAATTTGCGCCAAAAAAAAGTGGATTTGCGCCAAAAAAAAGTATTGTCCGTTTTTTTAGAAAATATGTGAATTTTGCAGCGAAATGTCTTAATTTCGCATCAAGCTTCGCTTTTCCCTTTTTTCCTCAAACTTTATATTCAAAGGGGCATGGTCACCTGTCACAAATTTTGTCCTCGCCAATTCAAAAAAAATTCTGAATCATTGAGCCTTTGTACTAATTTTTCAACTTGGTTTCTAACAAAACAATGCTTGAAAAAATTGGGACACGGACAATTCATCCCCAGGACAATTCTTCCCCGGGACAATTCATCCCAGAACAATGATATGAATTTTTTTTAATTTTATTAGTACCGAACGTAATATTTTGAATCAAAAACCTTTTCTACCGTTTTCATTCAACTCCAGTTCTAAAGTTGTTTCGTACTCCATGGGGGGTGCAGATAGTAGTATGGAGGTAGTAGCACCAATAAAGAGGTACTCAGGTGTAGTATCAAGGAATTGACCAACTATAGGTATTCAAGCCCCGTATCCGATTAGCGAATTTTCCTTTCACTCTCACTCTGAATTGCGTTCTCATTTTTTAACTTAGGCAAAGGCTTAGGCGCGGGATATTCCAGCGCCCGTAAGGACAGGCTTAAGCGTGTGTCCCGAACAAGTTCATATGAATACTTTCGTTAAAAACTGTACTCAATCGCTGTACTCAGCTGCAAGTGTACCCAACCGCTGTACCCAATCACAATGTGTACCCAATCGCTGGGCAGTCGGTTTTGTTAGAAAGCATGTTGGAAAATCCGTACAGAGATCCAATGATTAGAAAAAATTTTGAATTTCCAGGCACCACCTCTTATTAGCGTGGGTATGCCCCTTTAAGCAGAAAAAAAGTATTGTTCCATAATGCTGCTAAAAAGCTCGTAGAAACTCCCCAGCTTTCTGCACGGGTAATAAATATCAATTTAGGTTTCCATTTTGCCATGTTTCCAATAGAACAGCTTCCTAATGAGCTTCTGGTACTTTATTCTGCTGCGTCAGACCCATTATCTGTTTCAAAAATTTTCTTTTAGGTGCATATTTTCCGATTAATGAATCCTGTGGATCGTCTTCGCGTAGAACGTGTGTGCACGCGATGGAATATTTTGGCAAGAATTGTGGGTGGTTTCAGTTCAATAAGCTTTCCATAAACTCCTTTCCTACTGCCTCAGCACTCAATAACGTTCCAGGAAAAAATGAGGTTTTAGTCTTTTTATAAATTTTTATCAATTTTGTGGTATCAATAATCAATAAATTTAGCTTAAGTGGCTCTTCAGTCGGTGTGGGCGATATATTCGAGAACTGGACATGGCGGGGCTCTTCTCGATGATGGAACTTTGAGTGATCTTTTGCCAATGCTAGCTAATTTAGGACATCTGAATCTGGCCAATGTATTCATGAACAGGCAGGCGCTTGAGATGATCGCAAAATGCTGCCCAAAAACTTTAAAATCGGTTTGTTTCGAAGTTGATGGAATGGTAAGCAACATGTCTTGTTCCTGAAAAACTAATTGCGTGATTATTTAGAATGAAGAAATTTTTGCTGGCCTCATCAAAGTTCTTAGCGAATGCCAAGGAATAGAGGTGATCCGGTTCCGCCATTATTTCGACAGCGTAAGTCACCATATCAGTCGCCTGCCACAAGCCCTGAAGTTCCTTGAGTACTCTGATGCAGCTTATCACCAGGAACTCTTCCGACAAATCGCCGAACAAAAGATCCAGTTGCATGGTCTGGGGCTTCTCTCAATTAGTCTGGATGAAGTGATGCTTATGAGCTTGCACAGGATCGACTGCTCCAGGTTTTTTCAATTGTCTTGTGTGTCACTTTGGTTTTTAAATATATTGTAAGGATGAAATACTTTTCAATTCGTCTGGATCTAGGAAGTGAGCTTTGCTTCTCAATGACGTTGGCCAGGATGCCAATTTGGTAGCCTTGGAAGTGCTTACACAGGGTGCAACAGAATTTCTTGATGAAGTTATTGCTTGCATTTTTATTCAATGCATTAATTCGTGATCTTAACTCTAGGTCGTTGAAGCCATTGTCCAAGGATGTCCAAAATTGAAGCTTCTTAAATTGGTTGTGCTAAATCCTGAAGAGCTCGTCGTATCGTCCCTGAATAACCTCACTGCCATTAAATTGTCCGCTGTCTCCATACAACTGTGTGGTTCCGGTGGTAGCCATGATCTTAGCAACTTCCTCAAACAAGTTTCTTCTCATGGACTTCTTAAAGTTGGTTTTTTGTGCTGATCAGATTTAGTTATAACATGATTATTTCAGTTCTTCGATACGAATGCGTCACTGTCGAACGATTCAATATGCCAGGCCATGCGGGAGTGTAAGGTATTAATTTTTGTGTTCACATCTTAAATAAATTTATTCGCTGACTTCAGAATTTGAATCGATTGTTCTGGGACGAAACCAACTTTTCGTTCAATGAGTTATTTGATGTTCTCGATGCGATTCATGCTGGTAAAGCTCCAGTTACCAATGGAGATGAGTCGATGCTTCGTATTAGTGCCGACCAAACTGTTAGTCATCCATGGATTATTAATATTACGGGAAATCAGCTTCATCGGATTCGGGGTGCGGGACTTCCTCCCTTGATGTATGTCATAACTTTAGCCAAGTAATTTTAAATGATAGTTTCTGGTTTAGGGACTCCATGGGTTACTGGGGACTATGATGATTTGACAAATTTTGTTCTTCAGTTTCTGTATCTTCTCATTTTATTGCTCTATGCTATCTGTGTGTGTTTTAAATGCGTGTATTGACTTTCTTTTTGCCAATAAAGCTTTTTTATTTGATTATGCACTCTCTAATAGAAGCCCTTATTTTCGACCAAGGGTTCGGAGTGAGGGACATTTTTGGATGACAATTTAAAGATTTTGGAGGGTTTAGGTATGGAAGCCTATGGGCTTCTATTAGAAAAAATACGGTAATTTGGATATTTAGGACGTGGATTGTTTATTTTTTAAATCTCTGGTATGGACGATCACCTAGAATAAAAATTGATTGTATAATGTTAAATAAAAAGACACAAAATAATAAAAAAAACAAAGGTGGGAATTAGGCAAATTTTTCAAATTCAATGAGTCCATTTTTTGAATAACTACTAAAATATTACTAGAATACTAGAATATTACTTACTAGAATATTACTATTCTGAAAAAAGTTATGGCCAAAGTTAAAGGGCACAAAAAATTGGCATACTCTGTACAACTCGTTCGCCTATTCCTTGAGTAGTTTCATAGGTAGCTGAAAATAGAAGAGTCAGTAGGGTTAAATAGGGTTAAAAAGAGTCAGTAGGGTTTGATGGCTTGCTCGAAAGCCGTTATTCAGGGCTACATGCTAGTGAAAAAAATTTAAAAAATTACAAAAATCCTAAAGAAAGTTGACAATACAATAGAATCCAAAAAACCCATTAAGGATTCTACCTCGACCTTTTCGATACTTTGTTTATTTTGTATGTTGGTGCTATCAAGTCTTAATCCGTTTGGTTATACGACTAGCAAGTTCATAAACAAATGAAACAAATCGTCTTTATTTCAAAAAGGTTTTTTTGAAGGGCTTGTTATGGTCACAGGTCCACCGAGGTACAATTTGAAACGACCGTGATTTAGGTATTGATGTAGTTCTTCTCCTTACACGCAAAAAATACAGTAACAATAGAAATCAACCGGGATTTTTCAGACTATTTATGCATAAATGAAAGACATTTGTTGTCTCGATTGAAAGACTTCAGGTGGTAGCAGCACTGGATGTATTGTGGCAGTTGGTGAAAGACACTGGCTGATAAGTTGGGCTAGACTAAATGTGCTTCCATTAATGTCACCGGTTACGTTTTCTTGCAGCTTGAACACATGCTTCTAGGTAGTAAAAAAAGCCTGGAATATGGAAAAATAATAATTTATTTATTTTTTAGCTAGTTTTTCAGCTAGTTTGTTAGTTTTGAATTACTCATATAGAAAGGTCTCATACCAAGATAATTTTTCAAATAAAATACATGTGCAGTCGTGTCCGAGTGGTTAAGGAGATTGACTAGAAATCAATTGGGCTTTGCCCGCGTAGGTTCGAATCCTGCCGACTGCGACATCTTTTTGAAATTTAATAGTTTGAATTATTTATCTTTTTACATCTGATTTACGTCGGTTTGCCGCTGATATCAGTGTTTTCAAAAATGAGAATGCCATAATGAGAATTTACAGAATGAAAATTTACAGAGAATGAGAATCTAGTCAGATTTTGACTGTATAAGGATCTAGTCAAAATTTGACTAGATTCTCATTCTGTTAATTTTCATTCTGGCATTTGCATTCTCATTTTTGAAAACAGTGTATCAGCTGCAAAAAGACGTAAATCAGCAGGAAAAAAAGGTTTACACCCAATAAATTGCCGGGATTTCAAATGCTCATAGTCTTTTGCTCGGACGCAGTGAATTCACCCGCGGTAAATTCACCCTCCAAATTTTTAAGGCTACAGGTTGGAAACCTGGTGGTAGCATACATTATACTTTCTTATTTTCTTGATTATATTTTTTTATATATTTTCTGTAGGTTTTTATCTTACCAAAACTAAAAATTACCGTACCAAAGTGCGTTTTACTAGTATCATACCTCCTTTAGAATTATTGAAAAATAGTTTTGGAACCTTGGAGACATAAAAATAATTTTTAAATTATTCAGGAAAGTGTGGTCTACTAGTGTTTGGTTGGATCTTTCGTAGTTTTGGCTAACTTTAAAGTGATTTTAAGTCGTTTTGAGCAATTTGGGGCGTTACAACGCGTTACAGCGTTAGTTAAGAAGGTTTGGGGTGGTTTTGGATATCTTGGCGTGGTAACAGGTGGTGTGAGATATTGGGAGTAGTACAGTGGCGTAGCCAGAAAATCGAAAAAAATCTGACAGGGGGGGGCACATACGAGAAATTTTCTTAAAACCATTTTACCTACACCGTTTTCCACTGACTAGGAAAAAAATCTGACGGGGGTGGGGGCAAAATTGTATCAAGCTAGTAAATGGCTTATCAGAAACTAGAGATTCAGGGCTACATTCTTATGCAAAAAAATAAAAAATTGAATAGTACAGGGTGGCGCAAGAAATTCGGCCGATTTCAAGCGCCATAACTTTTTTTCCAGATCGAATTTCAAAATTCTGTAAACGCCATTCGATTCAGAAAAAATATACATTTTGTTTTTGCGTCTAACTCGAAAAAAAAATTTCAACATTTTTTCACTTTTTACCTTGGTCCCCCTTTGGTATAAAAACGGTGCTTTTTAGTGCTGGTGCTTTTTAAAAAGCACCGTTTTTATACCAAAGGGGGACCAAGGTAAAAGAGTGAAAAAATGTTGAAATTTTTTTTCGAGTTAGACGCAAAAAAACAAAATGTATATATTTTCTGAATCGAATGGCGTTTACAGAATTTTGAAATTCGATCTGGAAAAAAAGTTATGGCCGCTTGAAATCGGCCGAATTTCTTGCGCCACCCTGTATACACCGAGAACAAGAAATTTTAAAATTTGACGGGAGATTTAATGATTTTGACGGGTGTTTTCGATTCGAGCCATGTCCAAAACCTCCCACTTTTTTTAAATGTTTTTTCCATTTTTTCTAATTTTCTTTTGAAAATTGAAATGTCAAGGCGTTTTTTTCTGAAATTTCAGGTTTTTTTGGACAATACTTTTTTTGGCGCAAAAACACTTTTTTTTGGCGCAAATCCACTTTTTTTGGCGCAAATTTTTGTTTTGCGTAATTAGATTGAAAATTTTCAACTTTTTTTTAAAAAGTTTCACCATCATCATGTAGCCCTGCTCTTCTAGTTTCTGATGAGATATCATTTATTGCATCATCTTCAAAAAATGTGATACAAAAAGGTAAAAGTATGAACCAAATTGTTGCTCTGATTTGGTTCATACTTTCATTTTTTGTATCACATTTTTCAGAGATGATGCAATAAATGATACCTCATCTGAAACTAGAAGAGCAGGGCTACATGGTGATGTTAAAACTTTTCAAAAAAGTTGAAAATTTTCAATCTAATTACGCAAAACAAAAATTTGCGCCAAAAAAAAAGTGGATTTGCGCCAAAAAAAAGTATTGTCCGTTTTTTTAGAAAATATGTGAATTTTGCAGCGAAATGTCTTAATTTCGCATCAAGCTTCGCTTTTCCTTTTTTCCTCAAACTTTATATTCAAAGGGCATGGTCACCTGTCACAAATTTTGTCCTCGCCAATTCAAAAAAAATTCTGAATCATTGAGCCTTTGTACTAATTTTTCAACTTGGTTTCTAACAAAACAATGCTTGAAAAAATTGGGACACGGACAATTCATCCCCAGGACAATTCTTCCCCGGGACAATTCATCCCCAGAACAATGATATGAATTTTTTTTAATTTTATTAGTACCGAACGTAATATTTTGAATCAAAAACCTTTTCTACCGTTTTCATTCAACTCCAGTTCTAAGTTGTTTCGTACTCCATGGGGGGTGCAGATAGTAGTATGGAGGTAGTAGCACCAATAAAGAGGTACTCAGGTGGTAGTATCAAGGAATTGACCAACTATAGGTATTCAAGCCCCGTATCCGATTAGCGAATTTTCCTTTCACTCTCACTCTGAATTGCGTTCTCATTTTTTAACTTAGGCAAAGGCTTAGGCGCGGGATATTCCAGCGCCCGTAAGGACAGGCTTAAGCGTGTGTCCCGAACAAGTTCATATGAATACTTTCGTTAAAAACTGTACTCAATCGCTGTACTCAGCTGCAAGTGTACCCAACCGCTGTACCCAATCACAATGTGTACCCAATCGCTGGGCAGTCGGTTTTGTTAGAAAGCATGTTGGAAAATCCGTACAGAGATCCAATGATTAGAAAAAAATTTTGAATTTCCAGGCACCACCTCTTATTAGCGTGGGTATGCCCCTTTAAGCAGAAAAAAAGTATTGTTCCATAATGCTGCTAAAAAGCTCGTAGAAACTCCCCAGCTTTCTGCACGGGTAATAAATATCAATTTAGGTTTCCATTTTGCCATGTTTCCAATAGAACAGCTTCCTAATGAGCTTCTGGTACTTTATTCTGCTGCGTCAGACCCATTATCTGTTTCAAAAATTTTCTTTTAGGTGCATATTTTCCGATTAATGAATCCTGTGGATCGTCTTCGCGTAGAACGTGTGTGCACGCGATGGAATATTTTGGCCAAGAATTGTGGGTGGTTTCAGTTCAATAAGCTTTCCATAAACTCCTTTCCTACTGCCTCAGCACTCAATAACGTTCCAGGAAAAAATGAGGTTTTAGTCTTTTTATAAATTTTTATCAATTTTGTGGTATCAATAATCAATAAATTTAGCTTAAGTGGCTCTTCAGTCGGTGTGGGCGATATATTCGAGAACTGGACATGGCGGGGCCTCTTCTCGATGATGGAACTTTGAGTGATCTTTTGCCAATGCTAGCTAATTTAGGACATCTGAATCTGGCCAATGTATTCATGAACAGGCAGGCGCTTGAGATGATCGCAAAATGCTGCCAAAAACTTTAAAATCGGTTTGTTTCGAAGTTGATGGAATGGTAAGCAACATGTCTTGTTCCTGAAAAACTAATTGCGTGATTATTTAG
Organism: Ditylenchus dipsaci; assembly: GCA_004194705.1. Classification (NCBI taxonomy): domain Eukaryota; kingdom Metazoa; phylum Nematoda; class Chromadorea; order Rhabditida; family Anguinidae; genus Ditylenchus; species Ditylenchus dipsaci. The sequence continues at coordinate 16,803 of SADC01000870.1, read as the reverse complement.
AATGAAGAAATTTTTGCTGGCCTCATCAAAGTTCTTAGCGAATGCCAAGGAATAGAGGTGATCCGGTTCCGCCATTATTTCGACAGCGTAAGTCACCATATCAGTCGCCTGCCACAGCCCTGAAGTTCCTTGAGTACTCTGATGCAGCTTATCACCAGGAACTCTTCCGACAAATCGCCGAACAAAAGATCCAGTTGCATGGTCTGGGGCTTCTCTCAATTAGTCTGGATGAAGTGATGCTTATGAGCTTGCGCAGGATCGACTGCTCCAGGTTTTTTTCAATTGTCTTGTGTGTCACTTTGGTTTTTAAATATATTGTAAGGATGAAATACTTTTCAATTCGTCTGGATCTAGGAAGTGAGCTTTGCTTCTCAATGACGTTGGCCGGGATGCCAAATTTGGTAGCCTTGGAAGTGCTTACACAGGGTGCAACAGAATTTCTTGATGAAGTTATTGCTTGCTTTTTTATTCAATGCATTAATTCGTGATCTTAACTCTAGGTCGTTGAAGCCATTGTCCAAGGATGTCCAAAATTGAAGCTTCTTAAATTGGTTGTGCTAAATCCTGAAGAGCTCGTCGTATCGTCCCTGAATAACCTCACTGCCATTAAATTGTCCGCTGTCTCCATACAACTGTGTGGTTCCGGTGGTAGCCATGATCTTAGCAACTTCCTCAAACAAGTTTCTTCTCATGGACTTCTTAAAGTTGGTTTTTTGTGCTGATCAGATTTAGTTATAACATGATTATTTCAGTTCTTCGATACGAATGCGTCACTGTCGAACGATTCAATATGCCAGGCCATGCGGGAGTGTAAGGTATTAATTTTTGTGTTCACATCTTAAATAAATTTATTCGCTGACTTCAGAATTTGAATCGATTGTTCTGGGACGAAACCAACTTTTCGTTCAATGAGTTATTTGATGTTCTCGATGCGATTCATGCTGGTAAAGCTCCAGTTACCAATGGAGATGAGTCGATGCTTCGTATTAGTGCCGACCAAAATGTTAGTCATCCATGGATTATTAATATTACGGGAAATCAGCTTCATCGGATTCGGGGTGCGGGACTTCCTCCCTTGATGTAGGTCATAACTTTAGCCAAGTAATTTTAAATGATAGTTTCTGGTTTAGGGACTCCATGGGTTACTGGGGACTATGATGATTTGACAAATTTTGTTCTTCAGTTTCTGTATCTTCTCATTTTATTGCTCATGCTATCTGTGTGTGTTTTAAATGCGTGTATTGACTTTCTTTTTGCCAATAAAGCTTTTTTATTTGATTATGCACTCTCTAATAGAAGCCCCTTATTTTCGACCAAGGGTTCGGAGTGAGGGACATTTTTGGATGACAATTTAAAGATTTTGGAGGGTTTAGGTATGGAAGCCTATGGGCTTCTATTAGAAAAAATACGGTAATTTGGATATTTAGGACCTGGATTGTTTATTTTTTAAATCTCTGGTATGGACGATCACCTAGAATAAAAATTGATTGTATAATGTTAAATAAAAAAGACACAAAATAATAAAAAAAACAAAGGTGGGAATTAGGCAAATTTTTCAAATTCAATGAGTCCATTTTTTGAATAACTACTAAAATATTACTAGAATACTAGAATATTACTTACTAGAATATTACTATTCTGAAAAAAGTTATGGCCAAAGTTAAAGGGCACAAAAAATTGGCATACTCTGTACAACTCGTTCGCCTATTCCTTGAGTAGTTTCATAGGTAGCTGAAGATAGAAGAGTCAGTAGGGTTAAATAGGGTTAAAAAGAGTCAGTAGGGTTTGATGGCTTGCTCGAAAGCCGTTATTCAGGGCTACATGCTAGTGAAAAAAATTTAAAAAATTACAAAAATCCTAAAGAAAGTTGACAATACAATAGAATCCAAAAAACCCATTAAGGATTCTACCTCGACCTTTTTCGATACTTTGTTTATTTTGTATGTTGGTGCTATCAAGTCTTAATCCGTTTGGTTATACGACTAGCAAGTTCATAAACAAATGAAACAAATCGTCTTTATTTCAAAAAGGTTTTTTTGAAGGGCTTGTTATGGTCACAGGTCCACCGAGGTACAATTTGAAACGACCGTGATTTAGGTATTGATGTAGTTCTTCTCCTGACACGCAAAAAATACAGTAACAATAGAAATCAACCGGGATTTTTCAGACTATTTATGCATAAATGAAAGACATTTGTTGTCTCGATTGAAAGACTTCAGGTGGTAGCAGCACTGGATGTATTTGTGGCAGTTGGTGAAAGACACTGGCTGATAAGTTGGGCTAGACTAAATGTGCTTCCATTAATGTCACCGGTTACGTTTTCTTGCAGCTTGAACACATGCTTCTAGGTAGTAAAAAAGCCTGGAATATGGAAAAATAATAATTTATTTATTTTTAGCTAGTTTTTCAGCTAGTTTGTTAGTTTTGAATTACTATATAGAAAGGTCTGATACCAAGATAATTTTTCAAATAAAATACATGTGCAGTCGTGTCCGAGTGGTTAAGGAGATTGACTAGAAATCAATTGGGCTTTGCCCGCGTAGGTTCGAATCCTGCCGACTGCGATATCTTTTTGAAATTTAATAGTTTGAATTTTTTCTTTTTTACATCTGATTTACGTCGGTTTGCCGCTGATATCAGTGTTTTCAAAAATGAGAATGCCATAATGAGAATTTACAGAATGAAAATTTACAGAGAATGAGAATCTAGTCAGATTTTGACTGTATAAGGATCTAGTCAAATTTGACTAGATTCTCATTCTGTTAATTTTCATTCTGGCATTTGCATTCTCATTTTTGAAAACAGTGTATCAGCTGCAAAAAGACGTAAATCAGCAGGAAAAAAGGTTTACACCCAATAAATTGCCGGGATTTCAAATGCTCATAGTCTTTTGCTCGGACGGCAGTGAATTCACCCGCGGTAAATTCACCCTCCAAAAATTTAAGGCTACAGGTTGGAAACCTGTGGTAGCATACATATACTTTCTTATTTCTTGATTATATTTTTTATATATTTCTTGTAGGTTTTTATCTTACCAAAACTAAAAATTACCGTACAAGTGCGTTTTACTAGTATCATACCTCTTTAGAATTATTGAAAAAATAGTTTTGGAACTTGGAGACATAAAAATAATTTTTAAATTATTCAGGAAAGTGTGGTCTACTAGTGTTTGTTGGATCTTTCGTAGTTTGGCTAACTTTAAAGTGATTTTAAGTCGTTTTTGAGCAATTTGGGGCGTTACAACGCGTTACAGCGTTGTTAAGAGGTTTGGGTGGTTTTGGATATCTTGGTGGTACAGGTGGTGTGAGATATTGGGAGTAGTACAGTGGCGTAGCCAGAAAATCGAAAAAAAATCTGACAGGGGGGGGGCACCATACGAGAAATTTTCTTAAAACCATTTTACCTACACCGTTTTCCACTGACTATGAAAAATCTGACGGGGGTGGGGGGTGCGTTTAAAATGATTTGCACAATTAGAGCGGTTAAAGCTACATCGAGAAAATGTACCATAAAAATATATGAGTGCATATTTTAAAAAATCTACACTCTGCGCTCGATACAAGATACACCCAGAGATCCGACACGGGTGTATCTTACATCGAGCGTAATTTGACGGTGGTTATTTAAATCGGGGCTGGACCCGGGTGTTTCTTGTATTAAGTTGTATCTTGTATCGGGTGTATCTTATATCCAGCGCCGACTGCATGAAAAACACATATTAATAACACAGCAAAAAAGCAGGTCTGAAGTAAATGTTGGGTTAAAAAACGGTTTGAAGGAGTATGAGAAGTCAGGATCAAAAACAGGGTGTGAGATTTGCACGCACCCGCTCCACACCCACACTCATCATTGTGAAACATGGGTGCGGGTGTGGAATTTTGGTTCATTGTAAACGTGCCTTTACCCTCACGCAATTCGCAAAACAGTCTTCTGAATAAATTTTCTAAAGCCGCTGATTTCATGGTACGGTTTTGCTTGGACGGTTTTTAAATACGGTTTTTGCTTGGTTGGCTTTAGCTCAAATCAGAAAAGAGATTGTTTGAAAATGGGGCACCGTTTTATCTCTAAAATGTAGTCATTTTCTATAAACGAACAGGAATCGGACCTAGTTGGGGGTCGAACTTTAAAAGTTCTGTCTTGTTACAGCTCATCTGTATATGACTGTATAATCAAATACCTCGTGTCAGCCATTTGTTTCGAAAAATCGCTTACCTAACTGATTATTAATTACGAAAAATTACCTAACTAACCTCTAACTCAAACAGTAGTAATTGCAACACTGTTCATAATTATATAGAGTGCAATAGATGGAATTTTGCTACTCAGCTGAATGTTGTGTCAGCTCTTCCAAGTGTTTGGCAGCCAGCCAATGCTCAGCGACTGCCTGAGAATCGACGAGGCGGATCGATCTGTAAAAATATGGCAAAATTGAGAAAATCGAAATGCATGTGATTAGGTACAGTGGACTCTTTCAATAACGTCTTTGAAGGGAACGATGCTGAAAAGGCGTTATTGAGAAAAAGACGTTAATGGAGAGACATTATTCAGAAAGCCATTTTGCTTAATGCTTGCTCACCGGACATTATTCTGAACTTGCACAAACTTTATGTATGAAAAAGCCAATTTTTCAAAATAATTTACAGTCCACTCTCGGGTTCGTACTCATTTGATCTCAACTAATTGATATCAACTAAAACCTTGGGCTTAAATAAAAACCCAGCTGAATTTAGATCCGGAAACACATTCGAGCCCGTTCTAATATACGCTTGCCTATCCTGAGCCTACAAAACAGATTTTAGTCAAAAAATTGTGGGTTCAAAAGAGTTTATATCAAATGAGCTAGGATCAAATGAGTTTCAACACCAACTTCTCAAGTTAGTTTCTGCCTACGACTGACAATTTTTTTATGCTGACTTTTGAAGTCTCTTGCAAAACGGTATTCGTCAGTATGGTCACACCTTTTAAAAAATCAGTGGTATTATATCGGAGCCGCAAATTTTACTGGCAAATTTTCATTTTTTCAGATAAGAACAAGCAAAATCAGAACCTTGTGATTTTTGTGACCAGACTCACAAATCATGTTAGGCAAAACCCTTATAAAATGTGCTCAAAAATTGTCGGACCGTAGGCGGGAACGAACTTCAAAGGGGTGTTATATCGAAAGTGGGCTGTATTAGCTTTTTAAAGAAAATAGTCTTGTTGAACCAACAAATTGTTTAACACTGAAGAAATAATCAAAAGTTAGGAGTAAAATAATTTAAATTTTTCTTCTGTCTTGACCTTTTTTTTATTAAGTATTTCCCATTTTTCTTTATAAAATTAAGAGACGTCAGGCGAAGAGTCGTGCATAAGGATAGGACCAACTTTGAAGAGACATTAATGGATACGGACGTTAAAGGGCCATACGAATTTTGGCACCATTGTGTAGAGAGGATTTAGTAAAAGTGCTAATATTTGTTGATGCAAATGAAAATTGGCAAATTCGAATACGCGCGGGACACTTCTCTTTCGTCTGGCACTCTACTTTTTGGAGTTATTTCGAGCGACTCAAAAGAGTACAGTGAGAGACGCAAGATAAGTGTCCCGCGCGCATTTGAATTTGTCTAATTCTCATTTTCATCAACAAGTATGGTCCTTTCAGCAGAGAGATTTTTTATAAGAGAGTCTGTAATAACCATTTCTTCGAGAACCAACCAAATACGATCCGATGGGACGTTATTTGGAGAGAGTCGTTAATCAGAGAGATGTTATTGTGAGAGTCTACTGTATTATATTGCGGCGAAGAAACAGAGCTACAAAACAAGGTATTCATTCAGCACATTTTTTTTTCTAAATATGTGGATAAAATCCAGTGGATCCGCACTCAGACCAAATAAACTAACAGAATACATAAATTTAAAACAAGTTCAGAAACACAACTTCCTACAACAAAGAATCAAGTAAAAATAAAATAACTAAAAAAGGAACAGCGTTCCTTTTTTCCATCCTTTTTGAAATTCTACTGACCCAATTTCCAAACCCCATTTCTGCTTTTACAAAGCAAAAACGCGGAAAATAATAAAGAAAGACGAAGGAAATGACCAGTCCTTTCATTCGAATTCACCCTAAATACCGATTTTGTAGTAGCGGTGCTAGTATAGTCAGTGTCCAGCAATACCCAGTACTATAATGGACACACAAATGAAAAATGACTAGGAAATGGCCAGTGGCTGGGGCAGCACTGGGTGGAACGAGGACGCACACAATATGTGTTTCTTTTGGTTGTGAGTCAGGGGGACGCACGACCACTGACACACACAGGCTGGTAGCAACGAGGTGTTCCTTTGCCTGTCTAGACTGCTTTCTCTTGGTCATTTTTAGAAAGGAAAAAGGAAGATGGGAGTGTTTTTGTGTGGGTGACCAGTGCTGGCTTTGTTGTATAGTTGTTGAGAAAGGGAGGAACACATATTGGGGGGGGGGGGCGTTCTGTGGTGCAGGGATCTTTGTTTTTAGAAGAGCTGGGGTGTAAGAGATGATAAAACGGCAAAATGGCTAATGAGAATTTTATTTTTGAGTTAGAAAAAAAGCATTGGTATGGCTAAATATATATACTAGGACAACAGCGCCTATCGGCGCCTTAATCGTGTCTGGAAGCTTCAGGTTGGAATAGAATCTTACATCCTATCACACCCAAGCGGCCTCTTACCCACTCCACATGATGTATTTTTCAATAGTTAGTCCTAGACTTTCAACCCTTACCCCTCCACGCTTCCTCTAAATTCTATCTAGATGAACAGGCGACCAACGACGCCTCTATTTTTTTGCAAAACATGTTACATTTTCATTCGGTTTATCCATACTTCAAGCAGCATGATTTTAAAATCATTAAAGCTTTTCGGGTTACTCTGGGTAACACCATCTGGGTACCATCACCTGATCACCCCACCTGAGCACCCCTCCTGGTTACCCTCCTCCTAACGGAGCGGGCTCATCGGGGGCAAACTTTTTTTTAATAGCCAAGATTCTGTCCTACAATGTGACAGAACCTTTTTTAACTTTGTTAAGAAAAATGCTATAAAAAAGTCAAAATTGTAAAAAACGGTCGGAGGACCACACATGGCGAATACTATATAAATATACAGTCAAACCTGTATAAGCCGACATCCCCGATAAACAAACACCCTATGGTCACCCGATTCGGTCAAGTAAACGACATTTATTGGAAAATTTACCCCTGATAAACGGACACCTCCGATAAACGGACACCTTTCGTCGGCCCCGAAGGGTGTCCGTTTATCCAGGTTCGACTGTAAAAGAATATATAAAAGGCAACAAAGTTTCGAACCTGAATAGAAATTTGAAATTTTGAATTCAGTTTTCTGTTCAGCTCAAAACAAACAAAATGGTAAGGATTAATTTTTTTCTTTTTCGAACGAATATTGACCTTTTAAATGACCATACTTGTTGATGCAAATGAAAATTTGGCAAATTCGAATACGCGCGGGACACTTCTCTTTCGTCTGGCACTCTACTTTTCGGAGTTATTTCGAGCGACTCAAAAAAGTACAGTGAGAACGAATGAGAAGTGTCCCGCGCGCATTTGAATTTGTCAAATTCTCATTTTCATCAACAAGTATGGTCCTTTAATGATTTTTCGTGAACTTATTCGTGAAAATGGATTAAAATTATACTACAGTCAATCAAACGGACACCGGGTGTCCGTTTGATATCATTGGGGTGCGCCTCTAAATACGTTCCCTAACTGGGTCCAAAACTTTTTAACCAATTTCCGGCGTCTTTTACCGAATGAGATTCGTCCATCTGGTCACGAAAGTTGCAAGGATTATGATCTTACCGATCATTTTTCCAAAATCTTGAAGTTTTGACATTAAGAACCGCTGGCCTGAGTAAAAATATTTTTTTTTCAGAAACAGTTTTAATACTTTTTGCAAACAAAACAGGTAGATCCAGTCTTTATTATGCACTAATATCATATAATTTTAACTACTGTTTGATTATTAAAAGTGCTAGAACCATGAATATCAGCAAGTCTAAATGTAGATATTGGAGCAAGTACATGTCCATGGCTGTTCTCTGGAAGAACATAGGTCTATCTTTCATTTTAATGGCTCTGGACACGTGGAATTCAGCTTCATCTAGGTCAGGCATGGGTCTGTCCAGGAATATTCGGTACATTTTTTCTGCCCTTTCGCTGTATTTAGGTTGCTTAACACCTAGAAATGGGGTTTTCACTTATAACGGGTGGACGATAAGCTCGTGGCGGATTTCCAAAGCTTTATATTTTTTATAAATAATTAATTTTTACTGCTTTGTAGGCCTGTATCTCCGCTTTAGCTGTACTATTTTATAAAAGTCAGCATTCGGCTCGAAACACTGGTGAGTTCATTTTGAGAAGTTGACAAGCGTTTTCGTAACTTTAGTGATCAAATGAATTACTGAACTTTAATCATCACAACATCATATTATTTTCAAAAGCTACAAAACCCATATTATGAAATGATTTTAAGAAATACGTGTGTCAGGGTATGGCGTAAAAAAATTAATTTCTTATAAAAATGACCGAAAATCCAAAAAATTGGATTACTGGTTGCTTAAAAAAATGAGTTTTTGGGCCTGAAGTATCTACATCTTTCTGGAAACTACCAGGTGATCCGATCTGTCCAAAAGTAAGATGCGCGAACGATGAACCAGCAATTGCCACCTTGAACATTTTTCGACGAAATACAGTTCAGTATGAGACACCAGTCACCATTTTCGAATGTACCGATACCTACATTCATCGAAGCCGTAGCCTATTTGGTGGTCACTGGGAGCAAATTGAAGTCAGCCAACAAAATGCCACTTCAAGCACATGCTATCGCATGAAATCATTCAATCACAACCCAGCTGGAGAATTGCTAAACCATACTACCTTCTACGTTAATAACGGCTCCACAAACATTGGCTGGAATTTGTGTTTTGCTTGATCACATTCACACCCCAAGTGGCAAATGCACTGGGTGTCGCTAAATGCTGACTTTTATGATATGATACAGTTAAGTTTTTATGAAAGAGGAGATGCAGGACTAAAAAATAGTATAACAACATCGAAGATGTGACTTTAAAGTTAATAAAATATCGTATTTACTCTAATAGTGGCCCCCTTTTATTGTAGCCCCCCTCTATAGTAGCCCCTCTGAAACCCTCCGAAAATAGCCCCCCTAAATAGGCCGATTTTGCCACCCGTCCCCGCCCCTCCCCCTTCTAATTGTAGACCCCTCATCCCCCCCCCTCCACAAAGAGGGTGGGGCCACTATTAGAGTAAATACGGGTATAGGGCTTAGAAAATCCACAACGGACTTATTATTGGTAATATTGTTTTACCTTGTTCAAACCCTCCAAAATATTGTGTTTGTTGAGATTGTACTTGTTGAGCACACCTCCAATACCATATTTAACACATATTTTGCATTATGACTTTGTTCAGCGACATAGGCAGCACCAGCATTGGAGTTTTGGTGCACAGCGACTCTTTAATGCTAAAATTCGATTTTATGTAGTTGGTGATTGACCTCAAAACAGCAAACAAGATTGGGATTTTCGACAATTTAGAAGAAAAACGGTAAACAAGATGCTAGAAAGGAAAAAACTGGAATATTGACAAAATCGGTATTTTGAAAAGCTTAAAAAAATATTCTCTACCATTTTTGTTTTATTTTTTTTAACAGCACTGAGAATTTCGACACTGAAATACACTGCAGTTCTAGCTGAACGTTTCATGTAACCTGACTTAACGATTCTTTTTGCTATCTCCAAGTGACTGTAATTGGTTCTTAATAGTTGGCTCTCGCGACTTGGGTTCTTTGTTGTCTTTGCAAGTGATCTTCAAATGTAGTTCTTTTCAAGTGAAGCAAATGGCAGCAAGTACAAGATAATATCTGCATTAATGGCTTGGAATCAGTGAATCAATCGAATTAAGTCGTCTGTGGGTAGCTTTCTAAAAGAAGCATTTGTGCATAAGAAGCGTTTTTGGATATATTTCCCAAAGTGAATGTATTGCCCAAAATAGACCGACACAAGCGAAAGACTTCAAGCCAAATCCAAAGCTTAATGATCGATCTCGAGCAATTGCTATGGTGAACTACATGGTGACACGACACTTGCAGCCCGGAAACTTGCGGCCCGACATTAGCGGCCGACACTTTCGGCCCAACATTTGCAGCCCGATGGCCCGAATCTCAACCCCAAGCAACCAACCTGCGCCCCCGAGGGGGAGGGCTCAGGGGGCTAGAGAGTTAGAAATTCGCGCACTCACTTACCTTTAGACTGATTCCGAGAAGTACTGTTGATCATAAAATTCATATAGAAACTCTTTTTGCCAAGTACTATGTTGAAAAACATGGCAAAGCAGCCAAATAAGTTACTTAATACCTAGCCCCTGTTTTATGGCTTTCCCCTTCCAGTACAACCCCTCAACTATTTTCAAATAGCTTTTCTGGACCTTTAAGTATCGGGCCGCAATTTTCCGGGCCGCAAGTGTCGTATAACCGAACTACATAGCTCCACTCTTTATCATCTGTGCGACCACTCCTCTGCATAACTCGGCATTTTACTCAGCATATTCCCGCCGATGCTAGAAACAACAAATAGCCTAGACGGTTATCTCAATCGACTACCGGAACGAAGACTCCGTGGAATGGATAAATCACTGAACAGCCGGCGACTCGCTGCAAATTGTGACTCGCTACTGCGACTCGCTACAATTGTGACTCGCTACTGCGACTCGCTACAACAGAAAACGGGTTTCTAAGCAAATAAATTTCTCCGAAGAGATTTTTTGACCTATTCATTACTAGTGCCGATTTTTCAAAATTTGTAAAGGCTAAATTTATTGTGTGGAACTTTGTTGTAACACCAAGATCACGATAGAGCGAAAAACTGAGCATAATAAAAAAATAGTGAAACAGTGTGGTGAATTAGGTTTGATAGGACTGAAACTGCAAGTTCACCCACCCGACCCTCAAAATCAGGGATAGGTATCCCTGGTCCAGGTGGATATCCAACCAAACCAAATGGTCGTCCACTTGGATCAAATTTTTTTCACGTTTTTCATGTTCCAAAACCTGTTTTCTGGACTTATTCGGGCATGCTGAAGATGGTCTGATAATTGCAAAATGCCGTTTTTGTAAAGTATTTTCTCGAGTTTTGGTGAAATCGAGTGTTGGCAGAATCAATTATTTCCCAATACTCAAAAAAATACCATACAAAACCTTATTTACCCATTATCAAACCATCTTTAGCAATGTCCGAATCATTGCATAAGAAACAGGTTTCGGGACATGAAAAACGTAAAAAAATTGGTTTGTTGGCTTGCCACTGGTTTGGTTGGATATTTACACTATTTCACGCGTGATAGGACGATAAGTTTTTAAATCTGACTCAATTTAATTTTCTGCTTCGTGAACCAGATGGGTACCTCATGATTCATGTATGAACTCAGGACCTTTAAAACAAGAAAACCTTTGAAGTAATATACAGTCGACGATCGATTTAAGGTCGCTCGATACAAGGACGCACTCGATTCAAGGACAGGGTTTGGCGGTCCCCAGGCTGTCCTTAAATCGGGAGATATCTCAAATTTCGAAAAAAAGTACATTTGGTCAAAAAAAGTACAATTTGGTCATTTTCGTCAAAAAGTGCAATTTTATCCAGTGCTTATCTATTTTGAGCGAAAAAAAAAGATTTTGACTAAAAAACTTCAAAATAAAAAAATTTGGGGTCAAAAAAAGTACAAATCTTTTAAAAAGTACTATATCATCCCTGCCTTAAATCGAGCGTCAACGTTTTCACAAAAAGATTATACCAAAAAATCAAACCTTTTCTGTTGTAGCGAGTCGCAGTAGCGAGTCGCAAGTATAGCGAGTCGCAGTAGCGAGTCGCAAGTATAGCGAGTCGCAGTAGCGAGTCACAATTGTAGCGAGTCGCAGTAGCGAGTCACAATTTGTAGCGAGTCGACGTTTTACCAAATCACTAAACCGAATGCTCAAGCTGGACAGCATAGCCGATGGACAAGCTCTGAAAAAAGCAAAAAATCATCTCCATAGTTTTTGTTGTAATGAATGCGGGTTTTAATGTGATATATTTAAGGTATAACTTTCTGAAAGGATTTAGAATTTTTTCAGAAATAATGACTTTCTGTAGCAAAACTTGACTCCAAAACAGTATTTTTTATACCTTTTGAGCCCTCCATGAGTAAGAAACAATTTGGTGTTGGAGTGTTGAAGTATGTCCAGTTGAGGAGCCCATTTGACTAGTTTCAGATGTGGTGGCAGTGGTCTGTCTGGGAATCGACCATTGTAGGCAAATATAATTCGGTAGTCTACTAATTGGTCCAAGGCGTCAAGAATCAGTTTTGATTTCTTCTGGTGCTGAATCCCACGGGACTGCCGTACCAAAAGCAATATAAATTGTGCCTGCAATAGGTAAAAAAAGTAAGAAAAAGATTTGTGTGACAATCACCTTTAGATTTGGAGTCTTCTACAAAGTCCAAAAACTCTTTAGATAGTTGAAAGGGTTTTCCGCAATGAGCTCCTATGAATTTTGCATCACCCACTACTGAAATTTTTTCAAGTTATATAAAGTGTCGGTAAGTAAGAATGACGAGAATTGTTTAATTTTTTTAAATGACTCCATTGGCGTAGCCAGGGGGTGGGGGGGGGGGACGCATGCAGGATTGTTCAAGCGTCGGAGCTTAAAATTTTCGCGGCGCTTATGAGGAGCCGGCGATTAACCTAAAGACGGCGGTTTCTAACTGATTTTTACGATTTCTTCTCTTAAATGACTCAAAAGACATTCAAGTATACCAGTATGACACGTTGAGACAAAAAGTGTGCACACTTTTCGTGTTAGAAATATATATCTTTTCAGCAAATATTAACTTGGCGCAGGCGCTTATCTACAAACCGGCGGAGCGCCCAGCTAAGTGCTGAAAATACTGGAAAGTTGCTATTTTTCGTAAAGGGACTCTCTCGATAATTCAAAAACCTCTAAATTTTGTAGTATATAAAGCAAACCCACATGCAGCAGGAAGTCCCAAATTGTTGATGGCATCAGAAAATTTGATAGATGAGTGCTTAAAAATCTTTGAAAATCTGAAGTCAATTTTTCCAGTAAGTTTGGCCACTGGAGTGGGTAATACTATGTGATCTAAGACCATCAAGTATGCTGTCAAAAACCCAGTTTAAAGCAAGCATACGTACCAACAAATGTCATTGCTATTAATTCTCCCAGGTGTTCACCTACATTGACTAGTCTAGTCATAAATTTAGAGACATCAAATGTGTCCTGAAAGTCCTCTGGCTCAAACCCAAGCATTGGAGGTGAGGTCACCCAGTTTTGGGCTAAAAATTTTGGTGTAAGATTAAATAATCAGGATTGATTGAATTACCCATAGCATTGTTGTAGGCATCTGAACTAAAGACATTGGTACTGGCGAAAAGTATAAACGGCACATTTTGGTGTCGTTTGAGAATTTCAGCAAAAGCAAAGAAGTGGATGTTGAAGAGGGCACTGGCTATGATTACGTCATAGTCCTGGTTTAGGGTGTCTTTTATCTGCAAATTATATATTTGGGTCAAAATTGGATAACACTTAGCCTTTGTCTTTAGATCATGTAGCTTTTATAAAAGGTCACTAGATTTACGAAAAGAGCAAAGCAAAAAGAAAAAGAAAGAAAGCCGTCCTCAGATATGGAGATACCAAAGATTTTACGAAGAGCATCATATTTCAATGGTAAAAAGTCTCATAAATCGAAGAGAAAAAACTAAAACATCAAAAATTGAAAAAGCAAGGAACGTAGAGTCCTGCAATGAGTCCGACATCAATCTTTTAAAAAGGCGGAAAGCCAGATTCATAAGAAAAAACCCACAATTTCAGAATGGTTAGTCACGAATTCTCCAAAAGCTTCAGACAGAATGGTGTAGACAATGCCAATCATAGGCGCATGCAAAGTTTGTCTCCAGATCATGTTGTCGGTGTCTTTCCTCTCTCTTTTGGTCATTTTTACATAGATCGGAGTGATATTTGCGCCAAACTCAATGGCTTTTTCCGAAGTGGGATGAAATAGGGTGACCTGGTGACCAGCACTTGCTAATCTAAAGCACCCAGTGAAAACTAATTTACAGGGGTGCGGCAATTTTTCTTCCGATTTGGTCACTGATAAAGTGCTCATCTTTTTTCGCTAGATAGTACTCCATTGCATTTTGTTTGAGCGTTCAAAAAGGTTTGTTGTGTTAGAAATTTTTATTATTTATTTAAAAAAATGCTTTTCTTCAAAAAAGTTGAAAAAATACGAAATATTTTTCACTACTGCTTCTTCACATTCGCTTCTTTGTGTTATTTTTTGTTTTTAACCCATTAAAAGTCTATTTTTCAGCTGCATTTGTCTTCCTATATTACCCCACATTGCTGTAGGATGAACGGCACGAGACTTTTACCATCGTTTTGACTTTGTCAAAAGTCTTCTTTCTGCCTGTCTGTCGGGATGCGGATGGTTTTTTTTAACTTGAACATCTAATATTATTTTAATTTCTTTTGAATTTTCTTTTGAAAAAACGCTCTGTTACGTTGTAGCGTGAAATCTCAGCTACCTTTTGAATGAAAATTCGGCCAGTATCATGCTCCGTTGGGGCTGGCTATCGATTTTAAGCTGGGTACTCACCTAAAATTTATGAAAAACCTCTAATTTTTTACTGATTGCTTGAAAAAATTTCTTTTGAGAAAGTATTTAAAAAAAAAAGCACTCTGTTACGTTGTAGCGCAGAATCTTAGCTATCTTTTCACACTCGAGAACGCCCTGAAAACAAAGGTATCTTCTGGTGCAGAATTTCATGCTGAACAACTCTGCAAAAACAGATATTGCGCGCCTCCAGTCCGAACCTGACAAAATACCTTTTTAAGATTTAAGTTACAAAAAATGGGTGTCGACTTTAAAACGACCAGTTGACACATTATTTCAAATTTTTTTAACCCAATTTGAATACTCATTCAAAGCGCTATTGTCTGCGCTTTCAAATGAGATCTTGACCTGGAAATCGACATTTAAAAAAATCTGCTTTTCAAATTTGAAAATAAGTGTCATATTTCGAATTCCGCTCAAGACAAAAAAATATTCAAATTAAAACATAATTTAGCTTTTTGAATATTTTTTGTATTGAGCGGAATTCGAAATATGAAACTTATTTTCAAATTTTAAAAGGCAGTTTTATAAGCACATCGGGTACGCTGATTACGAATCCGGTGTCAGATTGACAATATTTCAACTGTTAGACCATCAAAACAGCTTTTGTAGAAATTCAATAACATTTTTTTGCTAAATAAAAACGTTTTTATTTCGCTAGTTTATGAGTTAACAATAACACAAATGACATATCATTCGAAAGCGCTGAATCTTAGCTATATTTTAAGCACAAATTTTTATTTTTAACACATTTTTAGTCACGGTGAAAATTCACTTTTAGTGAATTAAGTTAATTTTCGGAAAAAAAATCTTTTTATTTTTATTTAATTTCAATTTTTTTTAAATGTCAATTTCCAGGTCAAGATCTCATTTAAAAGCGCAGACAATAGCGCTTTGAAATGAGTATTCAAATTGGTTAAAAAAATTTGAAATAATGTGTCAACTGGTTGTTTTAAAGTCGACACCCATTTTTTGTAACTTAAATCTTAAAAAGGTTTTGTCAGGTTTCGGACTGGAGGCGCGCAATATCTGTTTTTGCAGAGTTGTCTCAGCATGAAATTTCCACCCGAAGATACCTTTGTTTCAGGGCGCTCCACCGAGTGTTAAAGAAAAGTTCCACGCTGGATTCTTGCTCATAGGGCTGGCTATCGATATTAATCTCAGTAATATCCGAATTTTAGCAGAAAAAAAACCCTTAAGATTTAAGAAATTTTCTATTTCAAGAAAGCTTTTTCAAAAAAGCGCTTTGTTAATTTGTAGCGCAGAACATTAGCTATCTTTTAGACAAAAATTTGCACCGAGATCATGCTCCGTTGGGTGTGGCTACCGTATTTTCTCTATTAATTACCCCCTCTCTATTAATTACCCCCCATAGGCACCTGTATCTCAGCTCAAAAAAATTATTTTGCAAATCTGTTTTTTGTGTTCTCTTAATCACCACGAACTTAGTTGATTCCACTTTTAGATTTTGGTTGAGCACACGAAAATTTCCAAATCGAAATATATTTTTTTCGATTTTTCAGGGGTTGAAAAAATAATTACCCCGGGTAATCAATAGAGAAAATACGGTATTCATTTTTAAGGTAACAAGTGGGTTACTTAGGGGGTAACTGGGTGGTGTTACAGAAGTTACGAGGCTGTTCAACTCAGATAAATAACCACTCAGTGGTGCTCAGGCGGAAAATACCCAAGTGTGGCGCTCAGTTACCGATATCGAGAATTGAAGAATAATCTTTTCCAATTTTTTACCTTTCGTTCAACATTTTTGCAGTTTTTTGGTGTTACCCTTACTCTTTTGAACTTTTCAGCCACAGGCGCCTATCGGCGCGTCCATCGCGTTTTTCACGTATTAATATCTAGAAAACGGTTAAATATGCAACACAAGAACTGACCCCGTGTTCTTCCTTAATCCCTCGCTTTGGCCTCAGGTATCTTTTCTCTTTTGTTCCTTTTTTTCAGCTCTCGGTTTAAGTTGGTGGTTCAACAGCGGGTACCCAGGTGGTAGTATCCAGGATGAGGTGTCCAGGAGGGGTACCCAGGAGAGGGTACTCAGATGGGGCAGGAGTGACGCCCAGTGAGTGGTGCTC